>VWPW01029472.1:574428-632953 GCA_013389825.1 Crypturellus undulatus
GGCGGCGGCGGCGCCATGTCGTCCCCCCAGAAGGGCTTCTACCGGCAGGACGTCGCCAAGACGCGCTGGGAGGTCCGCGAGCGCTACCGCGACCTGCAGCCCGTGGGCTCCGGCGCCTACGGAGCCGTCTGGTGAGCGGGGCCCGCCGAGCCCCGGCCCGGGGCAGCGGGGCGCGCGCCCGGCGCCCGCTTTGTTCCCCCACGGCTTCTCTCTTTCTTTCTTTCTGTCACTGTTGTTACTGTTGTCCCGGGTGCTTTGCCTGACTCCTGCAGGGCTTTTTTTCCGGGGGAGGGTGCTGTGGTTGTGGTGGGTTTTTTTTAAACGTGCCTCCCGGCCCTGCACGTGTTTTCTTTGATGGAGGGGATGGGGGTGCGGGTGTCCCCTCTCCCCACGCGGGTATGTGTGCGCGTGTCTCTCCTCCGGGGTGTGCATGTCCCCCGTGTCCGCGCTCCACGCGTGTCTGTGTGTGTGGGTGTGTGTGTGTCTCTCCCCTCGTGGGTGTGTGTGCGTGTCTCCTCTCCGGTGTGTGCATGTCCCCCGTGTCCGCGCTCCACGCGTGTCTGTGTGTGTGGGTGTGTGTGTGTCTCTCCCCTCGTGGGTGTGTGTGCGTGTCTCCTCTCCGGTGTGTGCATGTCCCCCGTGTCCCCGCTCCACGCGTGTCTGTGTGCATGCGTGTGTGTTCCCTCCTGGGGCTGCGTGCATGTCCCGTGTCCCGGGTGTGCATGTCCTCCCTCCGCGGGTGCGTGTGTGTGTCCCCTCCTGGGGTTGCGCCCGTGCCCCCCGACCCCGGGTGCATGTGTGCGTCCCCCCTTGTGGGGGTGTCCATGTCGCCCCTCTCCGGTGTGTCCCGTCCAGTGCGTCCCTTGCAGGGGGACACAAACCCGAGGGGGTGCAGCCACCTGGATCTGTTTTGCTGTTGTTTTTTTTTTCCCCGTATTTAGAGCTTTTGGGAAGTGGCTACTTTGCATCATGGGGTTTGGTGGTGTTTGACCCAAGGCAGCTGAATCCTGGCAAGGGGCTTTTGGAGGGGGATCCCCCCTTCCATTCCGCAGGGCGAGCGGGGCGGCCGGGTGACAAGGAGGGCGGGTGACGACTGCGGCAAACGGGGCGAACGAATGACAAAGCTCCCCTTTCTCCCCCGGAAGCTCGGCCGTTGACGGCAGGAGCGGTGCCAAAGTGGCCATTAAGAAGCTGTACCGGCCGTTCCAGTCGGAGCTCTTCGCCAAGCGGGCCTACCGCGAGCTGCGCCTGCTCAAGCACATGCACCACGAGAACGTGAGTGGGGCCGGGCGCGCGCGGCCCACAGCACTGCCCCGTGGAGCCACCACGGGCGTCCCAGGGGGGCATCCGGCCTCTGTCCGTCAGCCTTTCGTCCCACGCTGCCGGGTCACCGCCGCAGGGTCCCGTGGGACGCGGTTCTGTGGCATGCGCGTGCGCGAGGTTGGGTGGAGGAGCTTAGGGCCGTGTTTCCAACATCGTGAAGTGCCAGGTTTGTACTGGCGTGAAGCAGGAAAGGCTGGGGAATTACAGAAAAAAAAATTGTCTTACAGGGATGAAGTGTCTCTGTGGGATACAGGTTACTGGGATGAGGATACTTGGTCCCAACAGTACTTGGTCCAGGGTGGGATTGCAAGATTACAGTGAAACAAATATTGCTGTGTTTGAAGAGTATATGTGAAGAAAGAGACTTGCAAGTGACTTAGTAAAAGGACACATAAAATAATCTACTTTAAAATATTACTGATATGGGAAGTTGTGGTTTTCTTTGGAGCTGAATGGATCTAAGAATGAGAGAAACTAGTAGTAATAGGAATAGCAGTCATTGCCATTGAACGTTGCAGTATTAACATGAGGAGTACCAACAATGCCTAGGTTCATCTTGAAGAATAATCTCTGGGATATTCTGACTGTCCAGACAAAAAAACAAACAAACAAACAGACTTTTATTGTAGTCTTATGAACCCTTGTGCCTGATAAGCTTTTAGTCTGAATCTTCTAATATATTTGCTCATTTTACTTTACTTCAGATTTACTTCTGATGTAACTAACTTTTACCAGTGTTGGATATATAATGAAGAGTTAACATTTGTAGGGAACTTGTGTGTCATACATAGTATTTCATGCTCTCAACATTTGTTTCACTAAACATTTGGGAGCTCATGCAGTTGCCAAGCTCCTAGCGGTGTTCAGAATTTTGAGATTATTTTTCTTCTGTTTCACAGAATAATGTGTTCTTCAGTTAGTCAGCATTTTCCACTACTGGCTGTTTTTGTGCTGGATATGTCCTTCAGGATAATATTCTGGAACCCTTGCATAGACTTGTTTGGTAATTAAAAGAGTCTAGAAGAAAACAAATACTAGGGATTGTGAGCGTGATGTGTAGAAGGTTCAAATGAATATGAATATGAAGGAAGGGAAGGACTTACAACCTTAGAAATCATCTTGGAAAGGAAAATTTAGTCCAGGTGCTAAGAAAAAAAATCATCATTAATTGACTTATTAGAGAACAATGAGTGAGGAAATGGTCATGTAGGGAATTTGTGAGCATTGCAGGGACAGAAACCGACTACCCACCTACCCAGCTGAGGCTGAAATGGCAATACAACCCTCCAAGAGAATGTGCATCCTCCGTTCTAGGCTCATGCCATCCTGCCAGCCGTTTTCACTTAGGAATTAGGAATAGCAACAAAGCCCATCAGGATTTCTAGCCCCTTGCTGATCCCACAATTCTCCCAGGCCAGAGTGGCAGTGTCACTCTGCGTGGGTTTTTCTGCCCCTTCCTTTTGATCCACCACCATTCTGTCAAAGAAACCCTTCCTTTTGTTTGCTCACCAAATGATGGATTTACAGACCATAAGGCTTGGAGTTTCTGTCTTGTCTTGTCCACAATTCTTGTTCCTGACAGCATTCCCTGGTGCATGGTGCACACTTCTAAAGACAGTAGTGGTAGCACAACTGCTGTCCTCCCCATGGTGGCTTCCACAGCTATTGTACTTCGAAAGTCCTCCACTCGCTTGGAAGAAAGTCACTGAAGGATCATACCTGATGCAATAGCTATTAAAAATTAATGAAACTGAAGGGAATGTTTTGAAGACCATGCCACTGTTATCTCTGTTTTGCATTTTAGGAATCTAAGTATGTAGATTCTTTATGTAGTATGTAGTAGCTGATGTGTGATAGCCAATTTAGCTGTAGTTGCCCCTGTGTATTATACTTAGATTATTGTGCTTCCTCTTGCCTTTTTTTTTCCTATCCCAGCACTACATAAAGGCAGTTTTGATGATCAAAATTCCATCCTATTTGCTCTTTCAATCTCTTTTTCTTTTAAAACGACTTCTGCAGTCATTGCACATTTGAAGTGGGATCCACATGAAGAGCATTCGTGGTGCTTTGTTTCCCCCATAGTGGGAAACAAATATTTCACTTACCTTTAAGTGCCAAAAGAGAATGATTTATAACTTGTGGGGAGGTGCTGTGCTGCATGTGCAGTAATACAGTAGCAATACAGTACACTCAGTTCATTTGTCTTTATACTATATTGAGAATACTAGAAGAAAATGACACATTATGTTAAAATAGCATCTCTAATTCTCCATTAAGATAGTAGGAGATGCTGTTGAATGTGGTGATACAACACATCAATATGCTAGGCTTGTTGAAAAATTTTCTGCTAAGTTTTCCAGACTTCCTTACACCCCTTACTGATCCTTGGAGGAGTATCCTTGTGTACTTTGTAAGGGAGGCTCTAGGATGACCATCATCCCATAAAAACAAATATAGGAGTCATCTTTTCCTGGATTTTTATCTTTCCTTGCAAGGAATTTAACACACATGGGTCAATATGCCTGTTTATTTAGGCATTTTCAGGAATATACATCCGTGTTTGCAGAGGTGACCATCTCTCTCTATACATGCTGGGTGTTTGTGTGCCCCAGTGGCCCAAGCAGCACATTACTTAATGCAGTGACAGTATAAACAAAGGAAAATAGTAGCATGAGACTTCTCTTCAACTGTGTCTGCAAGCAAATCCTTGGGGAAGACCATGGATAGAGGCCATGCGTGGCACAGGGGACACCACAATGTTAACAGATAAACTACTCTCGTGGTTTAATGGCAGTTATAACCATTTCTTTTTGGTAGGCCTATTAATTTGTGGAGATTGGGATGTTTCCAAACATTGCAAGCTAATTCTGCTGCATAAGAGATAGTTTAACCCAGATCAGTTCCTCAAACATTGTCCAAAAGGAAAGTTAATTTCCAAAAGGATAATCTGCAGAATGGCTATGTAGCTGCATGAACCCATATGCTGCACAACAGAGGGACTAATGTAAAAATGAGGAATAAAACCAGTCAAGGTAGATAGGATAAGGTACTGCTTTTTCCCAATTTATTCATGTTACCTTACAGTATTCATCCCACCACAGTCTCAGTAGATCTAGCTGGTTTCTCTGGCATCACTGTGTCATTTGTAGGAGAACAGAATGTTTACTGTTAGGAGGCTTTTTCAGTAATGCTGCTTTTGTTCCCTGTTTCATTCTCTTTTGAGTTTGTCTAAAGTGGAGAGCTTTTAAAACTGTCTTTTATATCTCAAAAGCCAAAAGAGAATGAAAATATTTCCAGTGTGGCCCTGGCCTTGTCTCTCAAACATTTGCTTACCTCTACATTCACGTATCATTCTGAAGGTGATGGAGATATTTATGTATCTAGAATTAAACCCAGAGAAGCAAGCAGGGCTGGAGGCGGGCGAGTGTCATTTCATTTTGCCAGTAACTTGGATTTTGTGCTGTGTTTGGACTGAAGCAGGGTGTTTTGATGACCACTTCCATTGAAAAAATAATGGCTCAGTCCTAGTGCCCCTCTCACCTCTCCGTTTGCTAATGGAAATTCTGAAGGTACCATCAGGAATGCAGAGTCACAGGCAAGGGGAGATGGCGCTTGGGAGAGAAGAGCAGTGGCTGCTGCCGAAGGGAGTGTTGTTTTCATGGGAATGTGGTGCACTGGTGTTTGCATGTGCGTATGTACCTGTATGTACACTCAAGCAAACACAGAAATTCAGACCGAGTTTTACCAGCTGAAGTTCCGAGTGTGTTTTTGGCATAAAATCCTTGACAGATGCCCTTTAAACATTTCTTAAGTTGAGTCAGTTAATATTCTACAGATGTTTTCCCTTCCTGGAAACCCTACATGTAAGAGTCAGCTGCAATATTGGTTTAAAGATACTCTGTATTATGCTCATACTCTTTGCTGTATGTGGAAATTGTTCTCTGGTGTATTCCCACATCTGAAGAGCAATGTATGTTTTTCATTATGAGAACCATTTATTTATTTATTTATTTATTTCCTCCCTTTTGGAAGGAACACAGGTGTCCAACAGATACCAAATCAGCTCTCATTCTGCAGTTACTTTTCTGAGGATAATACAGGCATGCAGTTTTAGGACATTTTATGTGATGAATTTTGTATTTTGGAAAAATATTGTTGGCTGTTTTGGTTAGGTTTACCCAGGGTCAACCAAGAGGCAGAAGACGTTTCTTATAGGAAGTTCTGGTTGTGAGTCTTCTCTCACTGTGCCAGCTAAAAATCCACATCCTTCATGTGGAAGTGCCAGTAAAGGGCAGCTTGGGGATCCAGGATGAAGGTGGCAAATTTCCATAGGGTTTATGAGCAGAAATGCATTTATGGCTGTATTTTTTGCTGCTTTTAAGGGGAAATCCCTTTTGGCTACTTCTGCTGATTGAACACTTAGAGCAACTAGGAACATAACAGGACACCAGAGTCACTTATTTTTGTAATCAGAAGCCAGTAAATCCTTATAGAGGTATCTCTTGTCGCTTCTTTCACTTATTTCCTTAAATCTGTCTAATAGGTGCCTCCAGGCTGAGCTTCAGCTTATGTCTATTTACACACCCTCACCCGTGGATGCTAACCATTAGAGTGAGTAGCTCAGGCCAGGGAAACAAAATAAAGAGGGAGCCACTGAAAACAAAACCTTCTTTCTCTTTGGGTCATTCCCCAAAGCAAAGATGAAGAAGTGCATGTCCGCAGGATTGGAGCTTCTCCACTGTTCCTGAGGGATGCAGTTACTGAGGAATGGCTTGTGTCTGCAGGTGTATTCCCATTCTCCTCCCCTTCCCTGCTCTTGGTTTTGCTGGGGGGCTGGATTGGCTCTGTCCCGCTACACTCTGAAGCTTCCTTGGATTCTGCGAGGCTCTCGGAGCAGAGTCCTGAAGCCCTGAAGACCTCAGTGAAGCTGATGAGAAAAGCAGCCTCCCTCCCCGCCATCCTTGTTGTTCTCTGGCTTTTTCCTTTGATCTTTTACAGCATAAAATGTTACAGCCTTGTGGCAGGATACTCTGCTTGGTCTGTCAGTGTTACACAGAAGGAAGGGAAGGGAAGGGAAGGGGAAAGGGAAACTGAAAGGGAGAGGAAGAGGGAGAGGAAAAGGAGAGGGGAGAGGGGGAAAGAGAAGGGAAGGAGAAAGAGAAGGGAAGGGGAAGGGAAGGGAAGGGGAAGGGAAGGAGAAAGCGAAAGGTGGCTCTCTGTCCCTCGGTGGACGGACGTCCCTTGGTGCCGACTAGCAGAATGTGTGGGTGATCCCAAGAGGAACAAAAGTGACTGCAGCACAAACCTTGTGCAGGGGTTATATAGGATGCAGCGACCCTATGACGTGGAACAGCACGAGAACATGGAGACAAAGCGAATCCTGCAGAAACTTAATGCAATATGATATATATATATAGTGCAGTGCACCCCAGCAGGGCTGTCTCTTTAAAATGTTCTTGCATTTGTAGCCTGAATGCCACAATCACTCAACTTCACTGTGTTCTCAGGCGGAACATCCACAGCATAATGAAGCACTTACTTACTGTATAAGAGACATAAGCTGCATTACTTATTAATTTATACCAGATCTGAGTCTTTGGTTGATGTGCTGCTTACACCAGAATATTTTTCTTTATAGAAACACAGTGGAACAGTCTTTGAATACAAGTAATCAAATAAATGAAGGTGCATGGAAGAATATAGATTAGAAGCTCTTTACTGATGTGTTCCACTGATGCAACCAGGTTTGGAAGAGAAAGTGAAGAACAGAAAATACCTTGCAAACACAAAGCTGTTATTTACTTGCTGACTGCAGTTAAAATTGCCCCAGGAGGAGAGAGGGAGGAGAAGGACTGAATGCCCTGACTGCCACCACCTCCCTACCAACTTCTTAGGAAAGAGACAAAACAGAGTAAATATATGAGTAAAAACATATCCCGCGTAAAACAAGTTAGAGCACTAGAAGTATAGATTTGCTGTTGCTGTGGCTTGGTGTTCTACAAAATTCTGCTGGGCTTCTTCACTCTAGAATTTGTCTTTTAGTATAATTAAAAGGGAAAAAAAAAAGAGAGGGAGCACAGGAGGGTAGCTTTGCCGTGTTTCCACAGATGCTTTGCCTCACCATCCCAGAAGATGTTGTTCCTTGTCTGGGCCCTCACCACAGCTCACATTAAATGGGCTAAATTAACACCCAAAGTCCAACTTCAGAATGTTTGGAAGATACCCCAGTTATATTTTTTATAAATCACATCATTAAGAAAAATAAATGATTCTTGTAGTTTGTAGTTTTACTCTAGTTTACTTCTGTGATGGGATAATATCGTTAAGTACTGTGAAATTTTTACAAATATTGAGTTTAATCCAGAGAGAGGATTTTTCCACAGATACAGAATTTTCCATGATCTTACGGAGGAGGGAGTTTCTTACACTCTGTCCAGTCCTTTTCCCAAAGAAGTAGCTGGAGTTGCGTCTTCCTCAGAGGATTTATTTTATCCTGTGCCTCCTTCTTGTTAATGTATCTGCAGAAAGCTGTGACATAAATGGAAATAATAATGACTCTTCCAGTAAAGGAAAATCATCCCAAAGCATAGCTATTAAACAGAGATCACCAAGGAAAAGGAAATGAGTCCCTCAATTCCATTTTTTAAAATGATTAACTATTAGTATGATCTACCATTGTGGATTTTAGGTATTTTATAAAGCTCACTTTGTAAAACTAAAAAAAAAGTTGTATTGTGAATATTTGGCATGTAGAAGAGAAGCTGATTTCTGTTTTAGTTTTTAAAATGCTGTTCAGGTGGAGTAGAGTGTTGGGCTCTGTGGTCTTTTCCCCTTTAAGGATTCTGTAGTAATGAATGCAAATATGCTTTTCTCCAATAGTTTGCAGATTCACCTCAGAATTCTATGTGTGTATTCTATATCTTAGGAGGCGTAAAGTAACTAGCAGAAACCATATTTACTTTAATGGAGATGAATTAACATTTTACTGAACTTCATTTTTTTTTTTTAGCCTGATGCGACTTATGTTCAAAGTGTGTTCTTCATGCTTCTGTGTTTCACATGAGGAGTTGGGTTCCCGTTTTAGGCACAAATCAGTGTGGTGGGGCATCCAGACAGTTCATCTTCTGCTCTGCCAGGTCTTTCTTGCTGCCCCTGTATCAATCAGTGCCCTGTTCAGACAGGATGGAGCCTTAAGGTTTGTGGTGCTCAGGAAAACAGCTCGTGTAAATGAAGTCATGGAGGCCATCCCCAAGAAGAGAAACGGAGGGCCTCTTCCCCTGAAAATGTGGGGTTTGATGTGTTAGATAAGACTGCTGTTAAAACCAACTTCCTTCTTTGCAATAGTGAAATCTTTAGAACATGGAGAGCGCACGACTTTTCGGACTGGTTATGTACTACACATACACTGCCTGAGCCCCGGTAAAGACTCTGGGATGCTGGATGTTCCTCCCCAGTTCCTCCATACTCCCTCCTGTCCTTGCCTCTGCATCTGGAATGAAAAACTTTTGCTATAGATTTATGCAAAACTCTGATGCAAAATGCTAGAGAATGTATGTTTTCTGTAATGTTAGCCCTAAAAAATAACTGCAAGTGCATATGTCTTCTGTAGATTTAATTATTGTTTTTATGGTTGATATATTATTTAATTGGTTTCGTATTACAAGTCCCAGGGAAAATATTCCTAGTGATTTTTTTTCAGATCTATGTGGGTACCAAGATACAAGATAGAGAGTTGTAACATTCCTGTAACCCTCCTTGGGCCTTGTCAAGACTGGGCAATGTAGGAAGTTGAAAAGATGCAGCTCTAAATGCCTGGGATATTTAGGCAGTGCCTAAAGCTGGCAGCCTTGGAGCAGGGATTTGGCTTTGGACACCTACATTGCAGCTACATGCTTTGGAGCATCTGGCTCTGTATATTTTATTTACTAATGTTTGATGGTTTGGGGAGAAGCATTGACAATTGTCATAATTAATTTAGTCAGTATAGTTCTATTGAAAAACATAAAAATCTGTAATGGGAAATCTGTTTTATCAGTGTGTAATTTCTCTACTGGTTGATGGAATGTATTTGTGTGACTGAAAATGTTCTTAGAGAGAACCTGAGCCAAAATATATTAAACTCTTGATAATTTACTCTTTTTATAGAGCCCTATTCAGCCCTAGTTGCATGTCCACATAACCATTTAGGGATTCTAATCCAAATACCTAAATTACCCCATAACAGAGATTAGAAGCATCATGAAGCATTTGGTATCCTTGGTATTGGCAAGTAACGGGCCCAGCTTGCTAAGTAACACTTAGACTGCTTCACAGTATTAGCAAATTTACTGGTTTATTTTCAATACTTAAATAGTTCCAGTTAAAACGTACTCTTTCCTCTTCATTAAAATTGTTAATTTCTGAACTTTTTATTTAAATAAATATAATATTTCTTTACCACTGGGTTGCATGGTCCTCAGAGCTGTAAAATTTAACACAAAAAAAAGCCTGATAGTTCTGAGCACTACTCTAAGTATTCTTTCTGCTGTCTGTATACCTATAATTAGTGTTTTATTATAGAAATGTTTTTAATTATGTCTTGTTACTTATCATGCAGTTTGGGAATTCTTGTGTTAAGACAATATTAATCTTTTCTCCATCTTCCCCCATTATTTTTAGGTCATTGGAATATTGGATGTATTCACACCAGATATAACACTGGAGAAATTTAATGACTTGTAAGTTTCATGTTGTTTGTATTTGGGAGCAGGAGTTATTGCTCATCTAGGGGAAGGGCTTGTTTGCTTTTTTTATCCTGGAGAATTCCAAAAAAATCACTGCATGTTTTTTTCTGAATTTCATCTTAATATAAGATGAAATATAAGTAAATCTTGTGGACAGCCTAATATTGATAGTCTGAGGTTTCCAGATTATTAGTAGAGCCAGTTACCTGTCTTACAAGATGTGTACTTCTTTCAATCGTTAGTAAACTGTAGTGTAATCCTCCTTTGAAGTATTGTTTTCTTACTCTAAAGCCCAGAATCACCAAGTGATAGAACCACCCTTGCCTCAAATTAGAGCTAGGATGGATCACGCTGGCGGTGTGTCATGTAGCAGTCATCATTTTCAGAGTTGAGAAGGCTATTTTTGTGATTCAGACTTGAAAATGATGACTGCTATATGACACACCGCCAGCGTGACCCATCTCAATTTTAGGATTAATTCAAAACTGCTGGTTTTTGTGGCTGTTCTTGTGATTGTATCGCAGACTGCCCATTCTGCAGTTGCCTACATCCAGCTGAGGCTGGTTTGTGCTCCCTCCTCCTTCGCCACAGAACAGAGTGACCCAACGTGCATAGCAGAGCTTGTTTCTGGCCTGAGGCACGTGCCTCTCTCTGACCTTTCGACAGCAGCCCAGGCAGATGTTCAGCGTACATATTTTGTCAGTGGATCTTGCTACAATTCTTGTGAACTTGATTCACTAGAAAAAAGGCGATCCTGTTGCATAGCTTTCATGTTACAGGGCTATTTTGGATTTCCTCTAGTGTAGTTTAATGTTTCTTGACGGCTCTCTGTAAACATATGAGTATGCAAGGTTATCTATCTAACAAGAAAAGATAGAAAATAAAGTGCAAAAACCATAGATTGTATTTTCCGCTGGATTCATTAGCTCATTTAGACCTTTGAGCCAAGAATTTTGCTGTCCATATTGCCTATCACTCTAGCGTTAGATAATGTATAATAAAGCACACTTATATAAGATTAGCACTCAAAGATTGCATTTTAAATGTAAATTATATATATGCATGTGTGTATATATAGATATGTATATATATATAAAACAAAAATTCATCCTCAAGAAGAGCAAGTCAAATAGGAGTGACATTGTTATAAGTAAAGGTGTAACAGGTAGACCTGTGGCCAGATGTGCTTTCAAGACTTTTGGTAAGCTGTGGATATGAGCAAGATGGAGCAAGATGCATTTATTGTGTGCATTAAAGGTCAAGAGAGCTGCTTGAGAGACCTCTTTTTTGCTGGCTAGTCCTGAGAATTTGTCTGTGATCTGTTATATAAAGATCCAAATTGAAGCTGAATTGTGTCTAGCAGCAGCAGGGCTGAGGCTGGTGGCTTCACCACAGTCAGCCCTAGAGATGTTCTTGTCTAAGACCTCGAGTTTTTCCTTGCAACATGGTGTGGAGCCACATTATATAATACTCGCAGTATACATTATAGCTGACTTCTGGGCCAGCAACATCTTTTTGGCCAGGAACATGCTTGCCTCCCTACGTGCCGCTGTAACCCACCAGGGAATGTAACAACAAATAAAGCTCCTTCTCCTCTAGGATTCAATCATGCTTGCGTTTAATGTCCTTCAGTGCTGGAGCTCAACTGCTTGAAATAGTGTGCAAAGTCAGAGAGGTGGTAGCTCCCTTGTGCCCCCTTGATCTGTGCTGTTTGCATTCATTGTCTGTGCTTGTGTCATACCAAATGTGCCATAAAGGGCACATAAACCCCTTGTGTTGTAGGAGGTGAGAGGCTTTCACTGGAATTTGCAAGAAACACCTAAGAATTAGGCATCAAGCTCTTTGTTGAACTAAGTTATGGATTGGTGCCTAATATCTTTAGATAATTGGAGGATAACTGGACATAATCCAGGTATGGATTGTAAATGTATTTTTAATTATAAAAACACGTTTGCTGATTTTTAAGCAGTAGACAAAATGTTGAAAGACAATGTCAGTAATGTCATTGCCTTGAATTTGCAAATTTGTATTAATGTGTTTAGAAGAAATCTTATTCCATGATTTAAATGCATTTTGGAAGTGGAATGTTTTTAAGCAGTTGTTCAGTACAAAATGTTTTCTGATTTTGCCTTTTGTGGGGGAGTTTGCTTATTTGAATTTATCTTAAAGGTGATTCTTTTGGAAGAGTCTGCTTTCTTTCCCCCAGGAACACTCTACAGGATTTGTAGCAAGGTAGAAAATTACAGAAATCCGTTAGACAAAGTGTGGGACTGAAATGGTTTAGTTAGACTGCGTTGTTGTGAGCCTTACTATCAGTCAAAGATTTGCTAGAGCAATTCAACATAATTATAACCCGAAAGAACAGGTAACTTATCCAATTTAGCTCTGTGTGAGCTGTTTGCATAGGAAGATTTAAACCCTATATTTATTAACGATAATGATGTTCTTTCTGCAGTAACTCCTGTCTACAGCAATGGAAGCCACAGGTAGCTGCCACACTTCTAAATGCCCATAATATAATAATAAATTATGAGAACTGCAACTGCTGTAATCTGACCACAGTTATACTTCACATTCACAAATCTGTGTCCCAGATAGGCCTGCATGAAGTAACACCAAGACTCAGATGAAAAGATAAAACTCCTTTATGAAGTGTTATAAAGTAGCTGATTTCTTTTTTCTTCTTAGTATTTGGTCCCACTGTTGCCTTGTCCCAATGTTGTTCATGAAATGTTAATAAATTTTGGATTTTAAAACTCAAATAGGAGTGAGGATCTCCTGTTTTGTTTTTGTTACTGTACTCCCATACTGCAGTTCTCTCTATCTCAACTACTAGAAATTAAAAGCCAACAAACTCTAAACTCATCAAATAGCACGTGCATAAAAATGCGCTCTTCTTTATCCTTCCCATCCTGCTATTTACAGGACTTCATGGGTATAGATTGCATTGCTCTTTGTCTAGTTAGATACATCACTGCCCTTGCGGAGCCATGGCATTTACAAAGATGATGACAGGCTACAAAATTCCTTATGGGTGCTTCGAGGACATCACCAGCAGTATAAGACAGTCTCTGTGAGTCTCTCACCTCACATCTTATTGCTTCTGTTTTGTTATTCTTTTTCTGAGTCATTTCATATATTTCTGGCCCTTGAAGGGCCTTGAAGGGCCTACTGGCCCTTCTGGTCTTTTATAAGTTTGGGTAGAGGTAGAACTTATTATACTTTCAAGATTCAGACGTATCAACAAAGCAGAAGTTAAACTGCATTTTCCAAGTAATTTGCTTTGTTAACGAGAAGCATAGTGTCATGTACTTGGGCAGAAATAAGAAATTTCATTTCTCATTTTTGTTTATCTTTTTTAGTTACTAAATTAAATTCACTTATTTTCTATCCAAAAGGATAGCAGATTTGTGCTGGGACTGGGAGCCGAGTCCTCATAGCCCAAGTCATGAGAACAAGGCTGGGAACCTAGGGAATTTTGAATATACTCCCTGTAACTCTTTGGGACTAAATAAGCATCCCATCTTCCTCTGGCTTTGTGTTTAATATCTATTTAGTTTGCAGCACAATACCAACACAACAAATGAAGATTTTACACAGCTCTAATGAGACAACTCAGGATAGATAAAATTTGCATACTTTAACCAAAGGGATTCATTTAAGGCAAATTAATAAAACATATCTCCATGAAACAGTGATCACATCTAATTCTTAATGCATCTGCTTTTATGTAATAAGAAGAAATCTGATGACTTTCTCTTTAGATGCCAGGCATGTGCCTTGCTCTGTTTGGATCCAGACGTGGCTTTCGGGAGGTTTTGTGAGTTTACTACAAGCAGCGTGTGAAGACTGTCCTTGAAATGCCAGTGTGAAGACTGTCCTTGAAATGCCAGCTTGACACTCTCTAGCTTTCTCTTACTCATGTCCATTACCACCAGTAAGAATTACCAAAGGTCAAGGATTTTACAATTCCAGATGAAAATTAGTGGAATCTTAATTTGATGAACTCTGTTCCTGATATATCTGACCTTGTCTATTTGAATGAACTGCTTAATCAGTTTTGTTGTTGCTCAGATCCACTACTCCACTGACCTATGGTCACGGTTGTAAGACAAATAGCACGGTGTGAATATCTTAGTTTTCTGTCCAGGTATCTGGGAAGTGTAACATGTCTCTGCTCTTCTGATAGTTAGCAACTTTCCCTCACCAGTGGCATGACTGTATAATACTTATTAACAACAATCAAAAAAATTAGATTAAAAATAAAAGAGAGAAATTTGGAGGGAGAAGATCAATGGAATTACTTGGTAAACAGAATAATCTGCCATTGAAATATGTCACTGAACTGACTTATGTTTCAATTTATTTTACAAATTTAAAGTTATTTTGTACTTCTTTTTTTAAAGCTACCTAGTCATGCCATTTATGGGAACGGACTTGAGTAAGATAATGAAGCATGAGAAACTAACTGAAGACCGAATCCAGTTCCTGGTGTATCAGATGTTAAAAGGCCTAAAGGTTTGCAAAATTTATTATTTAACTTCACATTTTTTTCATAGTAAACCAATATGTAGCACTATGTAAACACTTGGTATTTGACAGCAGGATAAAATTTTATGATATAAATGATAAATTCTGTACAACAGATGTTTTCTGCTGATGAATGTTCCCTTTTTGTTTTCATTTCAAGGAAAAGGGAAAAGAAGAAAAGTTTAATCTCATTGAAGATCTGTAATACATTAATCTGGATGTACTGCATTTCTGTATTTCAGAAGGTCTAATCACTGCTGTGATTTTTAGTTAAGGTACCATCCCTGGTAGTTGATTTTGGTGCTGTTTAGCCCTCCCTCTTACATTGGCTACTTGAGGAGTGTAGAAACAGTGAAGTAAGTATTGGAAGTCAGAGGTAGGATTCCCTTTGACTTCAGCAGAGCCAAACGTGGTATCCTGTTTGACTAGAAATGATAAATCGGAGCCCTTGGCTATGTCATCAGCTTAAAATTTCTCTGATTTGAAATGTTTTCCCAGTCTTGCCTGTATTAGTTTGATAGTGCAGACTTAGTTGCTGCTAAGGCAGTCTGCACTAACCTACTGTTAACGTAGTATTGATAAACATAGTATGTACTCTCCTGAGAAGGGTTTTCTTCTAGGATTCTTGCTTTTAGTTAATAACTCTGTAGAGTTCTTCCCATGCTTACCTCCTTTGGTTTGATTTTGCTTTGTGATGGACATAGTTTTAGGGATTTTTTTTAATATTAATACGGAGAATACAGACTTGTGGTTGTGGTGTTTGTGGTGAAAATACCACCCTGACAGAGATCCAGAGCCTGCTTGACTCCTATTGCTTGCACTGGTTTTGGTGGGTGTTCAGGGAGAACAGCACGTCTCAATTTGGTTCATCCACGTTAAGAGTCCAGTTCTGCAACATTCTAAAGTT
This sequence comes from Crypturellus undulatus, assembly GCA_013389825.1. NCBI lineage: Eukaryota > Metazoa > Chordata > Aves > Tinamiformes > Tinamidae > Crypturellus > Crypturellus undulatus. Next base: position 589,912 of record VWPW01029472.1, read on the forward strand.
CTTCTCTAAATCTAAACAGGCAAGTCATTCTGTGGAATTTGTCACAATTATTCATATATTCAAATATGTTTTTTTGAGCCAGATGTCTGAATGTGTCTTGTGAAATTCAAAAGCCTGTATCCTTTGTGTAACATTTTATGCATACAGTTAAAGAATCTCTGAAGTCTCCAAGTCTGGGTCAGCTTTGATAAAAGGAAGGGGTGCCGGGTTTAGTGACTGTTGTGAGTGGGAGGAGGCACAGAGGAGCCCAAAGAAATAAGTACCTGAGGTAAAAAACTGTGAAAGAGGTCCGAAGGGGTTCCATTGAAAGAACATAAATTTTTGAATGACATTTCACAGACTTGTTGAGGTTGACGGTTGACGGCTCTGGAGACCGTCTCCACCAAGGTCAACCAGAGCACATTGCTCAGGACCTTGTGCAAGCAGGTTTTAGATGTCTAAGGATGGGGATCCCACAGAATCCCTCAGCAACCTGTTCCAATTCGGTCACCCATATAGCACAAAACCTTGTTTCTTACATTCTGCAGAATTTCCTCTGTTTCGGTTCATGCTCATTGCCTCTTGTCCTTTCACTGGGAACTGTTTAGAGGAATTTGGCTTCATCCTTGTTATAGCCTCCAAAGAGGAATTTATAGACATTGGTAAGATGCACCCCGAGCCTTCTCAAGGGTAAACCACATCACTGCTGTCAGCTTTTCCTCTGGGACAGGGACTGCCATCGCTCACTCATCTTGGTGGCCCTCTGCTGGACCCGCTCAGTATGGAATCACTGAGTCACAGAAGGTTGAGGTTGGAAGGGACCTCCAGAGATCATCTAGTACAACCCCCTGCTCCAGCAGGGACACCTAGAGCACGGGGCACAGGGTCACATTCAGGCTTGATTGGAAGATCTCCATAGATCTCCTAAGATCCAAAGATCTCCATAACCTCTCTGGGCAGCCTGTTCCAGGGCTCTGTCACCCTCACAGGAAAGAAGTTCTTCCTCACAGGAAGATGGAACTTACTGTGTTTCAATTTGTACCCATTATCCAGTATGTCCATGTCTTTCATTAACTGTGGAGCCCAGGCCTGGACAGAGACCCAGCCATGGCCTCACCTGTACTGCGTGCAGAGGATTCACCTCCCTTGAGCTGCTGGCAGTGCTCTGTCTCAGGCAGCCCAGGATGATGTTGGCCTTCTTTGCCACAAAGTCTCATTGCTGGCTCATGACTAGCTTGTTCCCACTGGACACCTAGGTCCTTTTCTCTGCAAAAGTGCCTGGCCCCTGATCTGGAGTTATTTCCCTCAGAGGCAGGACTACATTTCCTGTTCTCAGGCTCAAGCAGGTATCTATTAGTTCATTGTATTAGGATGCTATGAGAGTGACAAAAGCTTTGCTAAAGTCAAGAAAAAATAAGTTTTGCTCTCCTGTCATCTGCCAAGCCAGTCATCTTGTTATTGAGGGCTATGGTCAGACATAATTTTCTCCTTTGTAAATCTATGTGGATTGCTCCCAGTCGCTACCTTGTCTGTAATATGTGTGGAAACGGTTTCCAGGATTATTTGCTCATTGTGGCTTGGGATTCCTGAGGGTGAGTCTTACCAGAAAGAACAGGAGAACAAGTCATCGACTGTCTTGGCCTTCTCCATGTCCTTTGTCACTAGTCCCTTCCTCATTCAACAGTAGACCCAGATTTTCCCTGGTCTTCATTTTGGTGTGGATACACATGTAGAAGCCTTCCTTATTGCCTGTAACATCCCTCAAGAGCTTCAAGTCCAGGTGGGCTTTGCTTCCTAACCTGTCTCTGCACACTTGAACGGTGTCCCTGTATTCCTCCTGGGTGACTCAACCCTGCTTTGACCTCCTGTAGGCTTCCATTTTATGTCTGAGTTTAGTCAGGACCTCCTTGTTCATCCATGCAGACCTCCTGACACCTTCACTTTATTCTGAATTTTGGTGCCTGCTTTCATAGTGTGCCTGTGTTTTACACTATTAAATAATGAAAGCTTTAATAAAAAGCTAGAAGGAACCATTCGTTTCTGTCTAGATTTTAACTGTATAGGAGAACTTTGTCTTGTAGTTCTTTCATTAAGTCATGACTTGGCTTGAGCACAATTCCCATGTGAGAGTAATATTTTTAATATAAAATTTTTAAGCACTTGAACCAAATATAATGAAAACTTTATCCTTTAGTTAGCTCCAGGGTCTTTTCCTGACCCTGTTTTTGCAGAGGGTAACCCTGAATGTAAGCCCAATTAGCCCTGATTGTTTAATCCCCCTGTGTTTTGTCAGGAATAATGTTATTTATACTCCAACATTTATCCCCTGAGTCTCGTTAAACTCCTTTCTGATTGATTGCAGAGCCATCTGCACAGCTTTGCTTTAACCTTTTTTGATTCTCACAAAGGTGATTCTGAGTATACTAACTATATGTATATGGACTTTATATGTTTCATTTTCTCATCTTTCTGCTAGACTCTTTATTATCACTAGCTGTTTTTTTTCAATATTTGACTTTTACAAGATGGATAGTGATTAAAACACATACCTTACAACACAGAGCTTGTGTCTTATAGCACAAAAGAAACTCCTCCTTGAGCTCCCAGATCCTCACTGACATATATTGATGATTCAAATTCATATATAGATACGACTCATATTCATATGATATGAAAATGCTGTACAATCTCAACTGGTACTGCAGCCCTTAAACCACAGTATTTGTTGTTAGGGTGTACACAGCATTGATGACGAAAGGGCTGTTGTTCCTTTAGCATTTCCTTTGCTGGCTTGATTCCAAGTGGAAACGCTGCTCCCCATAAAAGCTGTGCTGTCCCGCAGCAAAAGCGCAGGATGTGCAGAAGTTGGGATGCTCTTGGGATGTCGTGAATCCCTGACCTCGCTGGGCAGGCTCAAGCCTTGGCTTTCCCACAGCGACAGCCATTTGGTTCCCACTGCTCTTCTGCAGACAAATGCCAGAACCACCAGTCTAGAATTGAATATGGTTTCTTTGGCTGCTCCTTACCCTCTGCAATTTTGGTTTTATGGTCCTTCAGTATACAAAGTATGGACAGATTTCCCTCTGTGCTCTGTGCTTGTAGAGAGGCAGGTCAAGGCTCTGCGAGGAGATGTGTTCCATAAGGACGTCCTCATGTGCTGGAAATACAGAATCAAACACTCTTACAAACAGACAAAATGCCAGGATATCATGCTGTTCCTGGACAGGAACAGCAGGAACAGCGTGCCCATGATTATTCTGTCTCTCACTATTTAACAAAGATAGGAGGAGAGGTAAATTGTTTCCCTCCCATTCCAAGACCTCGTAAGTGTATTTTGTTGTTGGATCCTGCTTTGCTTATTTCCCCTTGGCTCTACCATATATGTAGTATACAAACTGTAAAATGAATTTAATTTCAATGAATTGGCTTAGGATGGCTTAGAAACTTACTTTGTTCTAGTGGTCTAGATTATGTCTACAGAACAGAGTTTGTGAGCCCAGAAGGGCTGATTCTGCAGCCCATTGGATCAGTAACTGTATAAGGCAAGCAAAGCAACTGACCTGTATCTGAAGAACATCCGAGTATATCTGAACAAAACAGAGCAGGACATTTTCTCCTTAAAGCATTTTCTCCTTAAAATAAGAAGAAAATGAGCAGGGAGTTCTTGATGTAAGTTGGGATTCCCAGGATTTAATAAAAAATGTAGCATTTCTAGTTATCAAGTGACCAGCAGGAATACCATTATAATCTAGTAAATTGGTATCTCTGACCTCTGCAGCTTTATTAGGTCTTCTGTTAGCAGTGGTTCACAGGAATATTTTGTTTTTTCTCCCATCCTACATTTTTAAAGAGCACACAGCAGTAAATAAGACATACCTACTAGACTGATGTTTTGTTATTTGCTACTGCAAGCCAAACACTTGGGAACAATATTTACTATTTTACCTGTTCCACCAAACACTGGAATTGTCCCCTTGCACTAGTTCATCCAACCCTACTTGGGGGTTGGAAATACCATCAAGAAAGTAGATATCAGGAATGCTCCAGTGCTTTATGTCTGAGGGAAATTCCTGCAGCATTGTTCGTGCTAGTGATTAGGGTGAAATCAGGATTTCTAGCATGCAGAAAAAATGAAAATAGGTCAATAATTTGTTTCTTCTTTCAAAGGCATCAGTAGGTTGGCTGTGTAAGAAGGGCTCTGCTGGTTTTACAAGAAAATCTTGTAAAAATCTAGTGTTTCTGGAAGAAAAACAGCATATTTTCTGTGTTTTATTGAGGAAGCTTGTTTTTTTGTTGGGATGCAAGGCATACACGTAAGCAGTAATTTATTAAAGCATTATAGGGGAAAAATACTTTGTAATACCCGGAAAGAAGTAGTAGGCAACTCTGTAGATTTTTGTTGTAAAGCTGTTCGAAATTCCCCAGATTGGCCTCTTGATTTTATAATGTATATATTTTTTTTCTGCACCTCTTTAATTTAATGGGTTCTGTTTTGGCTACTTGGTAATACAGGTGTTAACTGCAATATGCATTTGTCCCTTGTGTAAAGTACATAAACATTTTATGGCATCTGTATGTAAGTCTACTCAAAGGCAAGAAAGCTGTTCTTTATTTTTGCCACATTTCAGACTCATGTTGTAATGGCCCATTTACATGTCTTTTTTGCATGTATGTAAAAATAACGGTATGAGTGGTTTTATGTGAGGGGATAAAATAGATAACTTTATGCTTAGGCCCCAAGACAGTTCTCTGCATGTTTCATTTTGCATCTTTTTCACTTTTGTGTATTTTCTGTAGCCTAGTTCTGAAATGATTATATGCTGAAATGCTCCACAGACTTCATTCAGAAAGGAAAAAGGGTTGTTTTTGTTTTTGTTTGAGGCCAATGCACAGTTTATGTAGAGTTCAGGAAAATTTGTATCAAGCCCTCAGTGCTTTGCTTTGTAAGTCAGTGCAGTCTTGTTTGTCAATTATGTTTGTGCCGTTTTACTGTCTTCCTTTTGTGGGGAAGGAAATACTCATTTCCTTTCTTTCGAGAACCTTGTAATTTATCAGAATATAACTTCAGCTTTGGTGGAAAACACAATGTGATTTGACATGGCTTAAAACCAATAATGTATTGCCTTTTTTTGCTCCCAGGCTGGACTTTATTTTATTTAAGTGTGAGCCTGGAGATGGGAAGGTCTTTCAAATGTGCTGTGCCTTTTCGTTTCTATTTGACAGAAAAAAAAACAGTGATTGTCAAATACCACAGGAAACAAGGTGCAAACAGATGTCTCTGGGTAGGTGGAATGGGCTGGAGTTTTCAGCTCCTTGAGCCTTGAGTCTTCAGTCTCGTCTCTTCCGCAGGGAATGCCCGTTGATGCTCTGATCCCAATCCTCTGCAGATGTCTGCAGCAGTTTTGTGTCAATTTGTGCAACACAAACATCTTTTTTTTTCTCCTTTTCTCCATTTTAGGATCCCTATTTACTGTCCTTTGTTCACGTTGAGATTGTTCTTTCTGCTTTTCTGTTTCCCCTGTTTGCCCCTCACCCATTTCCACTTCAGTTTTCCTTTCCCTGCCAAGTCACTCTCCTCATTCTCATTCTGCTCACTAAATACTTCCTCCTGAATCTTTTCTAATTCCCTTTTGATTAGCTTTGTATTTTGTGTGTATGTTACATATACAGGCAAGAATGCTTAGAATTTAGACAGCTGTTGCATAGCTTGCTAGCACAGTCTGAAACATGCTTGCAAGGATTTCTGCAGACTACCAAAAATTGTCTGTAGGGTAGTGCATATAACTCTTGTGCCGAGCGGCACTTTGCTTATGTTAACTGGATTCTTGAATGAAATATAGTAGTAATAATGTTACAAAGAGTATGTCCTTGCCAGCAGGTCAAGGGGAGATGACCTTCCCGCTCTGCTCAGTCTGGGAGAGGCTGCGTCTGTGTCCAGGTCTGGACTCTGCAGGGCGAGAGGCATGGAGCTCCAGGGGCGAGTCCAGCACAGGGCTGCTAAGGTGATTAAGGGGCAGGAGCATCTCCCCCATGAGGAGAGACCGAGAGAGCTGGGACTCTTCACTCTGGAGAAGACCCAGAGGGGATCTTATCAACAAGTGCCTGAAGGGAGGGTGCAGAGAGCCAGACTGCTCTCTGCAGTGGCCAGTGGAAGGACGAGAGGCAGTGGGTACAAACTGAAACACAGGGAGTTCTGCATGAACATAAGGAAAAACTTCTGTCCTGTGAGGTCTCCAAGCACTGGAACAAGTTGGCCAGGAAGGATGTGGAGTCTCCTACCTTGGAGATATTCACAGGCTCTCATGACAGGGTCCTATGCAAGGCTCTCCAGGTGCCCTTGCTTGAGCAGGAGGCTTCAACTACATGATCTCCAGAGGTCCCTTCCCATCTCAACCTGTCTTTGATTCTGTACTGTGGTCTGAATACTTTTTCCAGATGAAATCTGACAATAAATGTATTGGTAAAAAATGGATCCAATTTCAGAAGATTTTTGAATTGAAATGGATTTTTTTCTAAACTAAGGCTAGCATAAGTTCACTGCTGTTACCTGAGAGTAGATAATAAGGCGCAGTTAAATATATTGCTATTTTTAAAAAAACTCTGCAGCACAGACAACAATATTGCAGCTATAAAGACAAGTGTTTAAATCAGCACCGAAATAAGTACTATTTCATATAATAGTAGTTCTGTATTAAGAGAAATATTTAGAACATACATGAGTTCTCCTGAAAATGTTGGAGGAGAATGAAACTATGCTCTTCCCTCGAACAGCTGAGAGTGAAAAAAAACTGCTAAAACTGCAGGAACTGCAGTTCTGTAATTCCTCTTTGTACCTGCCCCATTATTAGGTGCAGACGTTCCTGGGTCTCCTTGTTATTTCCTGACTGTGAATAGTCATTTCAGTAAAACTAGATTATAGACTATTTCTAGCGTGTGTATTCTGGAGAATCAGGAGACTTCCATGAGAACACATGGAAATAATTTAGAACCCAAGTGATCACTGTGACAGCATGATACAGTTGGCTGTTTGCCAAAGACAGTGGCTTTTTTTGTTGCTTTTCAGTTGTTGGTTAACAGTTCTGGGGAAGCTGGCTTACTTGGAGACACATTATTTTAATGTACCTCCAGGGTCGGTGTGCACATGGCAGGCTTCCTCTTTTTGTGCCTTGTTCCTCCCATCCTGATCTGCTTCCTGCACATCCATGACAGAAATGCTGCTTGATTAGGGGCTTATTAGATGATTAAGGGGCTGGAGTGTGGGCCACGTAAGGAGAGGCTGAGCAAGCTGGGCTTGTGCCAGGCTTGTGCGCTGTGCCCATGGCACCACTGTCCTCATTGGCCTCAAGGGAGCGTGTGGAGAAGATGCAACAGTCACAGTTTGAAACATGATGAAGTCTCTTATATTATATAAGGTGGGGAAAGTCACCCTGGAGATGGTCAAACACTGGAACAGGGCAGCCTGGTCTAGTTGATCCGTTTTGAACCGCAGTTTTGACTGGATGGCCTCCCTTGCAGCATGAGGTCCCTTGCAACAGAAATTATTGTAGGATTGCCAGTTTTCCACCAAACTTAGGATGACAGGCAGAAATAAAACCAGCTGTACAGAAATAGCGTAATGAGAATGTAAATGCTCACTGACTTCAGGTATATGACCTAGTCACTGTAGCCTGTGGATTCCCCTCTAGCAGGTGGAAGGGAGGCTTTCTGAGAAAAGTCACAGCAAGAACCGAGCTTTGTCACTTTTTTTATCATAATCCCAAAAGCCTTTGGGATTATGATAATTTGGGAACCGTTGCAGCAGGTTACCATTATACAAACTTCTAAAATAACATCATGAAAAGGGCAGCTGGTGCTGGGATGCAATATATGTGCTCCTTCTTTTACTACAGAATAGCAAGCATATTTTACTACTACATGTGAGGCTCGAAACTTACCGAATCTGGGATGTGTGTAAAAATCACCGGTTCTCAGAACTGCCATATATTTCACATGCAGCAAATAAAGCAACAAAACCCACCCACATAGGTGTGTGATCATTAATTTCTCTCGCTTCCTCCTTGGGGTTGCTCCAGTGGAGTCACTGTGCAGCCTTTTCAAGTCAGTTTAAGACCAGTATCGAGGTGTGATTCCCCTTCCGCCTCTCAGTACTTGCGGAGCAGGTATCTCCGTCTCAACTGGTTACTAAAGACTCCCTTGATAGTCAGTGGAGAAAACAGTTTTTTCTAGGGCATTTTTTTCTAGCTAGCTGAAGGAGCCGGGCACGAGCAGTCCCTTCCCTTCGGGAAGGCTGTCGGGGTGGACACAGGTGCAGATGTCTGGATTTGATCTGATGTCTCGCTCAGAGCTGCCCAGATAAACCAGCCTGGTGCACCCAGTTGGTTGCTTTGACTTTTGAGCACCCTCAAACAGATCAGTGGGAGGATTGTGATAAGGGAAAGCATCTTGTAGCAGGACTTCTGATTTTTCATTTGGGAAATATTGAATCACGTAACAAGCATTTTCAATTAAGACCTTGATTAGACCTTGCTGTAATCTTAAAGGCTTTCTTAAAATGCAGTCCTGCTAAAGCAGAGGAATTGAAACTATGACAGTACAGCTGAGATCTCTCTTGTAGGTGAGCAATTCTGATATAAAAAATAGTAGGATTAATTTTGATATATATCTATTTTGCAGTACCAAAATTAACTTTAACAGAATGATCTGAAGGAGTATTAAAACTCTTTTACTGATACCTAGGGGAGGGGAGGGCAAAACACTAGATCTAATATCAGTAACTGTTTTTTTTCCTTTAGAAATCCGGGACCTGAACTGTGATCTGGGAGTCCAGTTACGACTTTTTCTTGAAATTATTCTATAATGACCTTGATAGAAAGTATATAGTTATTCAGAATACTACACTTAAAAACAGATATGAATTTCTTCTATAAATGTGTATCTTTTTGATCATCTCTGATTCTAACCTCTCTGTTTGTATTCCTTTCAGAACTCCATTTTATTTTTTTTTATATAACACAACTTGTGCTCATTTGCTGAGAGTTAAATCTAAATGAAAGCTATAAAGATCCTCTGTACAATATATCCACACTTTCTAATTTCAAGTCACTTTAGCACCAAGAAAAAAGTACTTTTTCTCCTTCAGGTAACTTCTTAAAGTCATTAACTAAAAGCTATTTTCTGTTTTTACAGTATATTCACTCGTCAGGCATAATTCACAGAGTAAGTAGAAATAATTCAAAATATGTTTATATTCTGATGATGTGATTGGTATTTCTGTATAAGCATGCACATAAATATGGCCAGATGTACATTTTGATTTTGCCTCTGTTTTCTGGTTGTTGTTTAATAGAAGCAGTATGGGTACATCAGTGTAAACTGGTCCCCCAAGTTGCACTGAAGTCCTTTTAGATTTGGATTTCTTAAAAGCTCGGGTTCATAAAGGACTTAAAGCCCCATGAGAGCAAAAAGCATATAAATGAAGATAAATAGATTTTTTGCCTTTTTAACAAAGGTTAGAGTAGAACTTTTAAAAGCAATGATTAACTGTTGTTTAAACATCCTGTTATTGATTGAAGTAGTAGGAGAGGAGTGAACATATGGGAATTGAAAAGAAAACCCCAAATTTTAGAGCCTTGAAAACCTCTTTTTTTCCCGAGGGAAATGAAACTGGGTGTTCTGATTCTTTTTGAATCCCTGTTGCCCACATGAAATCACTTCTGCATGAGGATGAGAGAACTTTTGACTGGTATCAAATATTGTAAGTTCTCCAAAGACTCCGTTTGCATCAGAACAGTAGGAACTGGACTTTTGTAATAAAAATCAGGAGCACACAGAAAGTGCAAGTCTTAAATAGTATGACATGGAGTTATGCCAATTGTCAGGATAATTTGACAAGCGGGTATTTTCACTTCCACCACTCTTGTAATTGTGGTAAAAATATCTAAGAATCATTAACACTGCAAAACCTTCTCGAGCAGGGCCAGTACTCCTCCCTTTTTTGCTAAGCTTAGCCATACAACTTCTGAAGATCAGCAGAAGGCTCTATAGTAGTTATAGAGGGTTAGATTGTGAGGGTTAGACTTATTTTGTTAGGAATTCTATTTCCTGAAGAAAAGAGTATAGGCTTTTATATACAATCTAAAATCATGTTTAATGTATTCAATACTCATTCCAGGTATATCAGGATATGGAGTCTTTCAAGTAAATCTTGATATTCAGTGTGTATGGTCCAGAAGTAGTGAAGGAAATTAACTTTATTCCATTTGGCTATATGTGAACCATTAACTTTGAGGTAGTATTAAATGGTACACATTTATGTTCAAATGATATCCACATTAAAAGGACTGAGTTCTTTTGCTAGAAAGTATTTTTCTGACTGACAACTACTAATGCAACAAAAGTTAATCTGTTTGGGAGGAGAGAACCATAATGGGAAAAAAAAACATACATTATTCACATTTATGTCTTTTTTCTGTTCTTTATTATGATTATTCTCCTAACTAAGATAGCTGACGTTGCTTTACTTGTTGCTGTTCTAAGTAGTTGTATGAAAGCCCTCTAACTTAAATGAATGAATGATTTACTTTTTAAAAAGTGTGATTTCTTTTTCCGTCTGATGCAAAATAAATCAATAAAATCAATTTCAAATCTGATTAAATCTACAGGATCTGAAACCTGGAAACCTGGCAGTAAATGAAGACTGTGAATTGAAGGTAAGATCTATTTATTTGAAACAAATAATCACAGAATCACTGAATGGTTGAGGTTGGAAGGGACCTGTACAGATCATCTAGTCCAACCCCCTGCTCCAGCAGGGACACCCAGAGCACGTGGCACAGGGTGGCATCCAGGCGGGTTTGGAAGATCTCCAGAGAAGGAGACTCCACAGCCTCTCTGCGCCACAGTACAAATACAAATGAATGTACCCCACAGAAAGCAAGGCGGGCTACAGCTGTAGACAGTGATAACTGTTTTCATTAACAGGTTAGGATTTCAACTGATGAGTTTTGAGAATATTGAATAGTGGAAAACGAAAGGAAAAAGGACCAGACAGATAATGGTAACAATCTTCAAACAATGATGGGAGACTGATGCTTATAATTATATTCCCATTAGTTAAGTTTAGCTAACACATTTAATTAAATAATAAATATTTGTTTAGGAAATAAAGCCCTGCATGCTGGAAATGCAGTATTCTCCTATTTGTATGGGTTTGATGGAAATGACGCGTGTTTCATACAAATGGCAAATGTGATGATAATTTCTAAGATCATTATGGAGTGAAGCACAAGAAATGCCTCCAGTGAGAAATGCTGCCCAGAACATCAGCAATAAAGACATTAGGTCCAGACAGGAAGCTCTGGGAAACCAGCATGGGGTGTTAATGGGGAAGGGCTGGGGGGGAGTTCAGGTGACTCTGTGACTCTCCAGATGTGCAGTGGACGGATTGCTGGTAGGTCTGTGCCATGGGTTGTATTCCTGACCTTGATGCACTGATTAGTGACTACGGGGCCTCCACTTGGTGACGGGCAGCATCGAGGTTAAAGGCTAAAGGGTCATCTCCTGCCTTAGCATTTATGCCCAGGCACAGGCAAGTGCATGTGCCTGACTGCAATCGTCATCTTTTCATGTGTCATACGTAAGTTGCAGTGAATACTGTTACATTGCTATGCAGTCATTTAATTAAAAAGAGTTTTCAAGAAGAAAATTGCATTTCAGAGCTGTAACGGAGAAGTGTTTTTATGAAATGTTGCAGCTAATCACTTCAGAGAGGTGTACGGGGAGTCAAATGCTGCTCAGCATGAACCAGAACATGGAATTTTCTTAAGTGATTCCTTTTAAAACTTAGAACTAACATTAGTATTAATTGCATGTAGACTGCAGTATCTTTCCTAGCAGTATCAGTTCTGCTTGAGTTTTGCTCTTAATTGAAAAAAAACAATTGGGGGTATCAATCGCTAATTCAGCCTCTGGTAGTTCAGCTATTAGCTGTTCCTCTTTCTACACTGTACAGCTGGCACTGAGAGGTATTCCTTGCATTACTTGTTTCCTGCTTATCCAGAATTAGGGGGGAATTTTGATGACCCTCTCCTGTTCTACCCATCTGAGCTTCCCCTCAAAGATAGGTAGGAGGAGGATGATGCACAGCCAGGTCCCTTCCCAACGTGGAAACTGGATGTTCTCCGTAGAGTCCACTTCAAGGGTAATTCATCTCCTGTACGTGGGGGTACCATGAGCTGAGGCCCCTTCTAGATCATTAAACTGAAATACTGAACTGACCTGCTTAGTTTTATTATCCAGTTTCTTATCTGTCTTGGGAATCTTCTCATTCAGTCTGTTGGGGAATGTAATATTTGTACTCTGATAATTATGTAAAGAGATAATTGTGCAAAGTGTCCTGGCCTAGCAAAATATATCTGTTTATCTGTGTTGATGAGCTGGACATTAAAAAAGCAAATAATTCATTATTAAGTAGACTTTTGTAGTACTTATCGCTGCTTATTTAAGAATAAAGCTTATTCTTGTCATTTGAGAGAGAGGAGGGTCATGCTGCTTCCAATCCCCAGTTAATTCTGTTCTCATAATGTAATAGATCAGTATGAATTTTCTAGAATTATTTTTGTCAACTATTTTCTCACAGCTCTAGCAGTCTGAAAGTCCAGTTCATGTTTTTCTGTTAGTTACCAATTCTGTATGCCTGAATCCCGACTGGCCTATACATCTTCACAGAACAACAGTAAATGGGAACGAGAGTTCTCCTAACATATAATTCTTCAGTTTGCATTCAGTATTTAAGACCAAGCTTTGCCCCCTAAGAGATGAGTAAGACTTCATGGGAAGTATTTGGTTATGTGTGAATTGCAACTTAGAATAAATAGAAAAAGCTGGGAGATAAAGAAATAGATGAAAGGCTGTAAAGCTCTCCTTGATTAAATAAAAGTGGGTGGAACACTGTAAAGATGTGTTTTCATGCATAATGTACAAGTTACGCACTTGTGCACAGTTGGTGTAATACCATTTTATACTGCTCAGAAACTCAGTAGAACATGTTTGAATGTTCAGGATCCTGTTAAGATTTCCCTATTTAAGAAAAAAAAATCTCTCTGGCTTTTGAAAATATGTTGCCAAACTATGAATAGGTCCCAGTGTGATAGGGGAAAACAGAACCTTGGCAAACCAGTTACTCGTGTGCATTTCTCCCCACTCCCTGCCACGGAGCTATAGGATTAGATTTTGAGATGCAGCCCAAGTCCAAGACATTCTTTCCTGATATGATCATTGTATTTCCTTACTTATCACAACTTATTTTCCTGTTACCTTGGATATTTTTACACTCTTAGATAAATCAAATTCTACATCAGAAGATCTTTTTGTGAAATGGCAAGGGAGAAATGCAGTGTTGAGCCCTAATTTTCATGTTTCTCAACAGTCAGAGCAGAACAGTCAGGATTTTGAAGTAATTTCTGATATCATATAGGGAAGAAATATCCAAACCTATAATTAGGATATACTGGTTGTTAGAGCGCTACTGCAGTCTCTGAACAGAAAGCAGCACATACCCTGTTGAGAGGTGTGCTTATGGGGCAGATATGGAAGGGATGCTCTAACGTGGCAATGAAGATAAGCTTTATTTTCTCTTCTTGACTCAAGAAAAAAATATATATTTGTTTATTATTGCTAGGGAATGATGAATCTATCCTTTTGAAAAATAAAAAAAAGTATTTTAAAATGTTTAATTACAGTGAGAGCATTACAAATCCATTGTCATGATACAGAGGTCCTTCTTGTGAAAATCTCTGCTCACAGATACATACATGAAACCCAGTACAAGTGGAAACCAGTGGCTGCTCATGCCAAAATGTGTGTTTGAGTATCTGTGGATGATGATGGTTTATTTTTAACAATTTTTCTCACACAAGGACCTTCTTCCCCTGTTAGTGTCAAGAATTTACTGGTAAACCCACTGTCATACCAGGAATGGACCTCACCCTTAGCCAACTATATCTTTGGAAGATCCATACATCTGGGCCTTCCCGCTGGCCAGTTGTGTAGGAGCTGACAAAAGACTATAATGTTTCATTTTATTCTTGCTGCTGTAGACTTTTATATAGCTAAAGATAAAATGTTTGAGTTTCAGAAATAAGCTGAATTGTACATAATTCTTTAAAAAATGTACTGACCATGAGTTTCTTACAGAGGAGTGCTCTGTAATTAAGCAGCAGGTTGGAATTCAGAGGAACAAAATAATGGTAATTCCCTGTTCTTACTACAGATTTTCAGTGTGACCATGAAAAAGCTTTTCTTTGCATTATTATTCATAAAATGAAGATAATGGTGTGTCTTGCTTCAGAATATTATTAGAACTGTTCTTTAAAACTGTGCCACCTGGGATGTGAGCTCAGTGAATGTCATATATAACCATCTAGAGAGGATGCTGCTCTCAGCCCTGGCAAGATAGAATAGTCTCGTGGTCAGGAAATTTTTGCTTTGAATGAGACCTGTATCTTCATAACCAGAATTGAAGCATTTATTGTTTTCTTTACTGGTAGTGATCCAGCTTTTCCTGTTGCTATAGGAGTATCTGATGGGGAAAAAAAAAACAATTCTAATGTTCCTTGCTACTTGTGGCTTAGATACTGAGAACAAGATACTTTGATGAGCAAAAGATACAGAAATAAACCAGTCTCTGCAGACTCCTCTCTCTTGTTTTATTTTCCATATTTGGAAAGTCTGTATGAAATATGTATGAAATAGGTTGTCTGATTGGGGTGTTCTTCCTGATTGCATTGCAGATCCTGGATTTTGGGTTGGCAAGGCACACGGACAGTGAGATGACAGGTTACGTGGTTACGAGGTGGTACAGAGCCCCAGAAGTCATACTCAACTGGATGCATTACACCCAAACAGGTCAGCGGCTTTCCAGAAAGGGCTTAACAGAGCTGCCTGCATGAGGCCAGAGTTAGCCACGTCTTGGTTTCTGAAGTGAATGAGGAACTGGAGGGGGAAATAATAATATAATTATGAAATAGTTCCGTGTAGGTAAATTACAGGTAGCAATTTGGGGGTTATTTTGTTAGTATATTGTGTGAGGCTAACAGAAAATCCCAAGGTTATTGGAAAAAAGCCCTGTAGATGGACCCAGATGCAACGGCCTGGTCTACCTGCCGGTGCTCTCCACTGCCTGTAATCGCTCTGCAGATGTGCAGACCGTAACTCAAACTGACAGGGATGTTGGGAAGAGAGGATCCCAGTAATCCCATGGAAGTTGTGAAAGCAGAGAAAAATGACTTCCTACATACACCTGCTTGTTAGTGAGAAACTGATTCTGTGCAATATTAAATGATCTTTTCCTTGCTAATTAAAAAGACTAACAATTTAATGTATCCTGTTTATCATACTCTGCAAGGTACACACTTATTTTATAAAAGGTTATAAATGTAAACATTACTCTGCTTTAAAATATATTTCAAATTAAAATTTTATCTGTTTTTAAATGGACAAACATTCAGCAGTTTAATGTTGCTGTGCTTTTTCTTGTCAGTTGACATCTGGTCTGCGGGCTGTATAATGGCTGAGATGATAACTGGGAGGCCTCTGTTCAAAGGAAACGATCGTATCCTTCCTCAGTGAATCACGGCACTGCGATAAGGAAATGATGAAAGGTGCTTGTGCAGTGTAGTAAGTGTGTTCAGAAACTGGTGAACATAGATTGAAAATAATAGTCAGTTGACTCTCACCTTTTTAATTTGTGCTTTCTTTAATATCATACCGAGTTTACACACCTGCAAATTAAAATTGGACATTTTTATGGGACATTTTTACTAGAGAGAAGTGACCTCCGAGTCATGTCTTAAACTGAGTGGTTCAGTGTTCGGAGAAAGGGCTTTTTTTTCTTCTTTTTCCTCTTTATTTTTTTAATACAAGGTTCCCAATCTCCAGAGCGTGGGACATGTGCAGAGAAATCTGGTGCAGCATGCGGACATCTGTGCACATGAGGGTCCATTTCATATTTTTTGAGACTTTTACCAAAAATCGTTATGGTCCAATAAGATGTTTTAGATATACCACAAAAAACCTGCCGTATCATTTCCTTGCTGAGGAACTAGGAAAATAGTTAAGATTAAGCCAAACTTAAATATGTAAATGATACTTCATTGGTGAGAGCTGTAATAGTTACCCAGTAATAATAGAGGACAGCAAGAATATTTTTCGCTTTGTTGTTGTTGTTGTTGTTGTTGTTATGTCTGGCCTGTTTGACAGCTCAGCCTAATCATTCTGCACTGCTTTTCCCCTTGTGGAGTTTCAGTCAATAAAGAGCTGACCCTGTGAGAACTTGTTTAAATTTTTATAAATATACTCTATATTTAAGTACCTCCTTGTAAGGCTAGGACTTCATTGCGTGGATCTTATTATTCTGTCTGTGAGAGTAAAATATAATAAAAGAAAATTTTATTTACAAATAAAATGACAGGGATATGGAAAAGGAGAATCCATTGAATTATTTTGGCCGTACAGATTTTAGGTATGTGTCAGTTTTTAACAAGAAAATTGTAAAATTCATGATAAAGGACAACAGTTGGCTAACAAATATCATTTCTCAACTAGTGCTAACCCTGAAAATTCTGGTGCATAAGTAAGAATTTAATGAGTCATAATTTTCAAGTTGCACCGTAAATGTAAGAGTATAAAAGCTAGTATTTAGTTGTTCTGGATTTGGGATTTTCAGAATTATTGTTAAAATTCTATGTTCAGTGTTATAAATGTAGCTGACCCTGCTGGCCCTCAGATATATGGGTCAGTTTTACAGGTCTTCAGGGATATGCAGCTATGAATTCAGTTATGAGTAGGAAAAAAGGAAAAAAGTTTTTTTTTTTTTTTTTTTTTTTTCATTTTATTACATTTTGTGAATAGGTTATCCTGCAAACTCAGGATGAGAATTTTTGTCTATTGGTTTGGAGAGCATTGCCCACCATTGAGAGGCAAAGCTCTTCCTTACTGCATAACCCTCCTGTAAGTGTGGGGGTTGCTAATGTTGTTGCTGATCAATCTCTGCTGCTTTGGGACACAGAAGACGAGGCTGTTCTGGGGCCTTATCCCAGTTAATGCTTTCAGCATCTCAGCATGAGGAGTCAAGCAATGCAGGTAGGGAATGAGGAGGAGGAAGTTCCTCAGGGTGATAAAGAATTAACAAAGACTGGTTTCCTCTCATTTTTTGTTATGCATCTTATAGACACATAGTAACTTTTAGACCAGTTTAACCAGGATAACATTAGAGGAGTTTGGTGAAAGAGTTTCTTCCTTATTCCTGGTATTCAGATCTGGACCAACTCACCGAAATAATGAAAATAACAGGCACACCAACTCAAGATTTTGTTCAAAAGCTTCAGAGTCAAGATGTGAGTAATCTACTTTATCATTTTTTTTTATGAGTCTTAATTTTACTTAAACCTTGGTCAGCTGTGATCACTGACTAAAATAATATGTATTGAAATGACCACTGATAGTGCATATCCACATTGAAGTTCTTTGGGCAGCCAGAATATCTATAGAAGATTAAAGGGAGATAGAAAATGTTTAGAACACCTGAAAAACTCTATAAATTTAAATAATTTAAATTTCCCAGAGTGTAGCATATAAAGAACTAGGCTGATATATTACTGCATTTATTGGAATTACAGTGAAAATATGAACCTAAATAGGTTCATATGTCAGATGTCTCTGACTTCATCCTTCCTATTCTTGTGTGAATGTCTTTTTGAAGTCCTTAAACCCTATAAACTCTATAAGGGGTATAAACCCTATAAGCACCTAAAATTAATCATTAGACTAACTATACAATTTGAATACTAAGAAGTTACTTTAGAAGATAGACTTCTAAAGGTTACTGTAATCATTAAGTATGGCTTTTATTCTTTCAGATGATGCCTACATACTTATTTTGATTAATATATTAAATATTAAGCACTAATAATTTAAGTTTTTAATACCATTTCTGAATCCCAATCTTAAGACTTGATTTAAAATATTCTTCTCAGCAAGAATCTGTGCATAATCAGCATATGTATAATGATAAGTATCATTAAAAGTCATCTATTAAGCATAAAGTGAACATTGTCACAAAGTCAAAATTTCTAAATCAAAATTCTTGTTTCTTTTTAAGGCAAAAAACTATATCAAAAGCCTCCCAAAAGTTCAGAAAAAAGATTTTGCATCCATCTTGAAGTATGCGAGTCCTTTGGGTAAGGAAGTTTGTGTACAATTGTGTACAACCTGTGGTATTCTTGTGCTTGTATTGGGGGCAGCAGCAGTAACATCAGTCATGGGATAATCATGACAGTTACGTGATGCTTCTCGTGCTGTTCTGCCTCTTGCTTTCCATAATTCATAGCATTGATTTTAATGGCTGAATGTAGCCAAGTTATACCCTGCCATGAATCACATGTTTCTTAGAAGAGTTGAAAGGAAACCGTAGGATATTCTTTTGTGTTTTAGGCTCTTATCCAGGCTGTGCAAGATGCTTTTGCTGGATGTGCTTTCTTGAGAGTCTTGTGAAACAAAATATCTGTAATAAATTTTTCTATGTATTGAATTTGAAATACAATTCTGAAAGCTGATTCTAATTTATAAGAGACCTGCAAACAAATAGAAAGGTGACATTTCAGTGATGGAATGAATACTTTCTGAGACACATCTCTCCGTTCCTAAGAAGAACCGACTTGTATTGGGTAGATTAAAAAAAGCTACAGGAGCTACAGGAGTACAGCATTCCAGGTGAGCTGTGACATGACAGCCAGAGCTTTGGTCTGCCCAAACTTTATATGTTCTCCAGCAATGTGAGCACTGAAAAGGCTAGGTTTTATTAAAGGATGAATTAGGATAACTGAGTTTTCTGTATTTAAAAAGGCCAGTTACTGTGAAAATCTACAGGATCGATAAACTTGCATTAATAGGTCAATAATTCTTACCTGGCTGCTCCGTTAACTCACTGAGCTTTCGAGGTACAGGAAACTCCACACATTCCCATGTAGTTTTTGGAAGTTCCTTCACATCACCTCTGGGTCTGCCTGGCTGCGACGTTCACAGCGGTGCTTGTGCTCTGGGCAAGAAGGTTGCAGAGAATCCGGGACGGGGCGGGCGAGACTCGTGGCTCCCTGGTGCCCGTTGCTGTCTCTCTCCTTTCAGAGCATTTCTCCTGACTCAGGAACATTCCTACAGGAATATGATGCAGGAAAAGGAAGAATTAACATATCTTCTCTGCTTCCCCTAACCCCTTCAGATAGTCTCACGTAGCACCTGATCCAGAATCCACTGAGGAGGAACATAATGTTTTCCTTTGTGGTTAATAGCTGTAAACCTCTTGGAGAAGATGCTTGTTCTAGATGCAGAGAAGAGAGTCACAGCAGCCGAGGCTTTGATGCATCCTTACTTTGAACCTATTCATGATCTTGAGGAAGAAGTTGAAGCTGAGAAATACGATGACACGTTTGATAACATGGATCTTCCACTGGATGAATGGAAGCGTGAGTTCCGTTTTGTGATGGTTTTAAAAAGGAACAGATAGAAAGTTCACCCAAATAACTCATAAAGGAGTAAGTCGACAGCAGTAAAACTGAGAAACACTGTGATGCCCATGGTATTGCAGAGCCACTGCTCCCTCCATCCCTCAGAGAGCACTTGCATTGCAGCACTGGGCTTCTGCAAGTCTGAAATGATGTCTTAGCATAAAATGGTCCTAGATTGCTTTACTCTGTCCTCTTTCTACCTCTTTTGCCTGAAGAGGTCTCTCCCTTCCTCACCTAGATGAAAGCGTAACCATGCTGGGTTGCCCCTTGCTCAAGTCTGCAAAGCTCTATTTGCTAGTCAGCAGCTAGTCAGCAGCACTATTGTTCTTCTTTATTTTGTTTTTTTTTTTTTCCAGGTATTACATATAAAGAGATACTAAACTTTAAGCCACCACAAACGTCAGAGTCAAAGGAGACAGCAGTGTAATCGTCTGACTTGATCCTTTCAGAACTCAGAAGAAAACAGAAAAGTTGTAAATGTTTGTGATATTTCAGGTGTATAAAACTTTTATAGATAAATTGGATGTAATCTATTTCATCTGCACTGTAAGAAAGCAATGTCTTTTACTCTGCTTGTGAAAGCTGATGCCATTGGGAATAGCATTCCAAAACCATCCAGAAACATATTTCTACCCACATCTCCCTTCCACATGAAGGAATTCAGGCTGGGGTAGCACAGTGCCATCTTCAAAAGAGCAGGTAGAAGGAATTCCTCAAATCAGAGGTCAGAAGAGAGCATGTAACCATGCTGAACAAGCTGAGACAAAGACTGTATCAGTGATACACAGTGAGTACACGCTTAGGCCAGTGACCTGTCTCCAGTGCTAGAAGTATGAGCATGAGGAGTCCTCTGGACTGCTCGACCTTGGTGAGGTGCCTGGAGAGGCCCAGGAGCTGCTTTTAACTGAGCTAGTGCAGTGGTAGTGGAGATGATACACATTCATTCAGGCTGCATTTCTCTTGTCCAACATGAGTGGAGGTAGAAGCTCCAAGTAATTCTGGCAAATTTTGCAAGAGGCAAGAAGCAGAGAAGTGGCAGTGTCTCAGAAATCTTGGGACAAGATTTCCCAAATGCGCGAGGTGAACTGTCACTGGGTAGTTCACTTTCAGGGAGTAGAGTATTTTAATCTGCATATAGTGCAGTTTCTTTTAATAGACCAGGGGTCAAGGTTTTCCAGGGAGAAACTGTAAGGTTTTCTAAAATTTTGTAATTTTCTAGGATTTTAGTAGTGAAACAATCACTGAAAAAGTGATTCACCTTCTCGGGGACTGCTTGGAGAATCAGCAGTGCTGACATTAGAAATAAAGTTGCATGCAGATCACATATAGAAAATGAGAGTAACAATACTACAGTGCAGCAAGTTGTTCACGGTATATAGAGGTGATGGCAGGTGCACAATAATAACTGTATCTTTTTTTAGCCTTTGGAAGTCATCTTAATTTCTAGGGAGAGTAGAGGGTGGCAAGGAGGGCACCTCAAGCTCAGCTGGAGCCCCAGGCTCCCTCTGGAGCTCCTGTGGGATAACTGCTGAGGCTCCTGGTGGGCCCCTCTTTGTTTCTGGGTTCATCCATTGCATTTTCCTAAGTGCTTAGTTCATAATAATCTCTCAGAGGAAAAAGTAGTTGTCAGAGCTGTGGGATGCAGTTTTTTTGTGGGGTTGCTTCTCCTTGTTAAATGGAAACTCTTCAGCTCATTGGCTATGTGTGATTCCCACTGCAGTTTGCTGTTGTGTGTTGCTGCTGAGTCCTACAGCAGTTGTGCAGGAACACCTACAATCGTGGCAGAAGAAGAAAACTTCAAAAGTCTGAAAAACAACCAAGGAATCACTTGGGTTTTGCTTTAGTAAGCATTTTAGAACAGCAGTTTAATCAAGTCATAGTTGTTCTGTTTTTCTAATGTTTTAGTTAAACAACTGTAAATATCCATGTTGGCTTAAAAATTATTTTTGATGGACTCTGATGAGCCAAGACGGGCACTGAAGGAGACTACATGGTAACAGAAACCTCGACCCCGTGGTGGGCTCGAGAAGCCACTAGAAGCAATTGCTGCAGGAGGGCCTGGAGCAGCGGGCACGGAATGTGATGGGAAACAAAACATTTTTTTCCACACTACAGGTCACTGATGAAACCACGGTGCAGGGTCACAGCCAGTTCTGCGCTACTGACTTTCTGCGTGGGCTACACAGTTGTGTTAAATAGGAACTTTGGCTCTACTTAAAGAATATTTTCTCTTTTAGGATCATGCCCTATAATCCTCCTAAAATTCAAGGGTGAAAAGTGCCTTTTGGAGTTAGGAGTGTTTGGTAGAGCCAGTCAAGGAAGGTAAAAGAATATCAATATACTTTGAAAATGTTTCCTTTATGCTTTATATGCAGTTTCAACAGCTTACGTCCCACTAGATGCCTAAAGTCTTGAGATCACAGAATGGTTGAGGTTCGAAGGGGCCTCCAGAGACCATCTAGTCCTACCCCCTGCTCCAGCAGGAACACCCAGAGCACGTGGTACAGGGTGGCATCCAGGCAGGTTCTGAAGAGAAGGAGACTCCACAGCCTCTCTGGGCAGCCTGTTCCAGGGCTCTGTCACCCTCACTGGAAAGAAGTTCTTTCCCATGTGGAGATGGAACCTCCTGTGTTTCATTTTGGTTCAAAAGCTAGTCAAATTTAGAGCATTTTTTTCATTAAAAAACAGATTTTTTTTTTATTCCAACACTTTATTGGGCTTTTTAACTGTTTTTGCCCCTGTAGCCTTAGTGAAATCAAGTCCTGTAAAACTCCACTGGCTGACATGGACTTCTGCCTCTGTTGGCTGTGACTTAGAATTGTAGAAGCAGCTAGTCCACAAGAGAAAGAAGAAAAAAATGTTAGTTTTTCTAGATACTGATTAGTCAAGAGAGGCTCTGAAGGAGACTACATGGTAACAGAAACCTCAAGCCCGTGTCGGGCTCGAGGACAAAACTCTTAAAATAACTGAAGAGAAGACCTTGACGTGTGTGCTAGCAAAGGCAGAAGAAGTAAATTACTGCTGTTCTGGTTTCTCAGTAAAAAGTTCAGAAGGTAACATAACAAACACTGAACAAAGTTTCTTCAATCTTAGCATGATGTTTTTGCAAAGAGATTGAAATCCAAAAAAAAATCTGCTCGAAACAGCATTAGAGAGCATTAGTATAAATAGCTCATTAAATGAAATGTGAGGAAAACAGAATTATTTTGCATGGGAAGCAGCTGCTGCTTCAAAGGGAGAAGTTTTTATTTGCTATTTCTACTGGTGCTAAGCAACTCAGGAATAAGAACCCAATTTCTGTTTGCCTTAAGGAGAAATGTAAATATGTTCTGCATGTACTTGAAATGTATTGTGGAAAATAAATGTTTTTTGGGTTTCTTTTTTTTTTTCGTAATAATGGTCTTCTATTTGTCCTATGAATCCCAAATGTATGATCATTCCTGAAAATACTATTTTCAGTATAAAGAAGTGGTATGAAACCTAATATTTTAGGTGCATTTCATGAAATATGAGCTGCTGATGTAGTTTATTTCAGCAACAGTCAGACCGCAAATTCCAACCTTTCTCCCATTTCACAAACTGCAAGCCAGCCTCAGAAGTGACTTGCCTGTACTGTGGCCATCTGTTTCTTGGAGCGTCTTTGATTTTACTGGACACCTCTGCTTTGTTCTGAAGAACATTTGAGTGCTTGAGCACACATTCCCCAGCATGATTTTAAGAGCTAGCGACTGGCTGAGAATCAGGCAGCCTCTCTCACATCTCAACCCCTGAGCTGGAAGGGGAAGTCAGAGTTAGCAGAGCTCTAGCAGCATATGTGGGGCCTAGCCCAGAAAATACACACGTTTCCTGACTGTTCTAGAGCAGAACTTGTCCCACTACATCTTCCAGCACTGAGGAGTTGGCATTCACATTATATTTTGAAAATGGTGAGAAATTTCTGAAACTGGACAGTTGCAGCTCACAGTTTGATTTAGTGATCATTTTCTCTTTTACCATTGGATACCTCTGAGGTAGGGCTTCCAAAAAGAAGATGCCCTGTATTTCAGAGGTAATAAACACGAGCTAGGTGGGGTGCTTTGAGCTTCCTGCCTTCTGATCAGCTCTTCAGACACCAACAGCAGACGTTCCTGGCCTCCTCCAGCTGAGGATGCCGAGGACCTGTTGCGTGAGAGCCCACGTGGGGTGTCACCATTCACTGGGTTTTGATGTGAAATATCCCCACAAAGCTGCCATGGAGCTACTGCATGTTTGAAGCCCATTTGAAGTAAGAAGTCAGTTTTTAATCGCTTGAATTATGAATAGTACTGCTAGGAGAACAAGAACAGAAAGGGTAGTTTGGGGGCTCATTTTCTGAGAAAGGCTTTTGTTTAGCAAAGAACAGGTAAAAAAATAGAGGCGCCTGCTCCCTCTGCTCCTGAGTTCTCCATCTCTTGAGCACACTGTAAGGTATCTGGCTGTGTAGTCACATATTATCAGGAGCTATTCTAGGGGCTACCATACTTAAAACCTCTTCCTAAGTATTTTTAAGAATTAAGAAATATGGGTTTGAGAAAAAAAATTAGGCATCACAGAGACACCTTTTGGAATTTCATGGACTAGCAGTTACTGAGCAGCTGTTTTGCACAGAAGATTTGCGGTTGTCTGGGACAGCAACAAAATGACTTGAAAACTAAAGTGCCATTTAGGAACCACATGCAGCTCTCGTGCATGGGAATGATTGCATGAAATTTAGCCATCAAAACCATGCATCTCTCTGCATGGAAGCAAATGAGGACAAGTAAGTAAAGGATTCATTATTTTATTGAAGTATTTTAAATCCATTTATTTATTTACTTATTTATTTTTGTGAGAGTCAACAGTGGAACAGATGTGTAGTGAAAGAAATTACTCAGATTCTGTTTGAAATTTTTCCATTTTTTTGCTATGGAACATTTCTTCGGAGGTAAATAGGCTTGTGCAGAGCAGGAAATGTTGCACTGAGTTTGGATGGGGTCTCAAGTACTGGGACAGAGAGCTCAGTGAGATTCATGATTTTAATGTAATAACCAGCAAAGGTGGCTACCTAATCCAATTCAAATAGTAATGAGAAACTCATTATTAAAACAGTGAAATTATACTGCTCCAAAGATCATGGGCATTTAAATCTACCTGGAGGGCAGGGACAAGATAGCTTTTTTGTGGTATTTCAAAAGCCGCATTTGTGTCTGTCAGAGTTACTGTCTCTGAATGATGCTACTCAGCATGTGCTTAGACATTCTGCTGCTCCTAGGAATCCTGTTAGGTTTTTGATTCAGGTTTGATTTTTTTTTTTTGGATATATAAAGACAGTAGTGTGTCACTGTAGAGAAAGAAAGTATGTCTTGAAAAGTAAAACCAGAAAAATATTAACTAAGGCATTCCCTTAAGCAAACTCTTATCAAGATCTAGAGTATGTTATAAAATACAATTCATTTATAAGGAATCAGAATGGCCACTCAGCAATAATTTAAACAATGCCTGAAGTAACCAAATATTTTCAGTTACAATTTTAACTCTTAGAGAATGCCAGGGAGCACTGTTTAAGGCAGAACATTCATGCTGTATAAATGTTCATTAAAAAAAGGCATGACTGCAGTGTACTGAGTGTCTGCTGCTCCTAAAGTAGGGCACCCTCTTAGGAATAGATGGGTGTGTTGATAAGGGTGGCAGAAGAACCCCACAGGGAGGTCCTCAGGATGTAGGTCAAACTACATGTTCACAGAATAAGATGATGAAGCCAGGCAAATTTGGCTAGGCTTAAATGATTACATTAAATGCATGCGTCTCCAGTGGATGGAATATCTGTGTTTTTTAATTCTGAAATTTTGGGGCAACAACTTAAATACAACAAAATTCATCTTGCAGGTTTACCATAGTCCCAGTAGCATTACAAGCATGAACGCAGTTTACCTAGGTGATCTTAATTCACTTCTCTTGTGTGGGTGTTTTATTATGTAGGCTTCATGTTATTTTTCTTCATACAGTATCACTTTCATTGAGGGTAATGGACAAGACTTCTCTAGGATTTTGTGTTGGAAGAAATTATCGTTCCTGCCTCTGGGCTCCTGCAGAAGCTGGTAAGTAGGACATGAGAGACCAGTCTCATGGTTATGGTACCTGAATCACAGAATCACAGAATGGTTGAGGTTGGAAGGGGCCTCACGAGATCATCTAGTCCAACCCCCTGCTCCAGCAGGGACACCCAGAGCATGTGGTACAGGGTGGCACCCAGGCAGGTCTGGAAGATCTCCAGAGAAGGAGACTCCACAGCCTCTCTGGGCAGCCTGTTCCAGGGCTCTGTCACCCTCACAGAAAAGAAGTTCTTCCTCATGTGGAGATGGAATTGCCTGTGTTTTGATTTATACCCATTACCCCTCGTCCTGTCAGTGGCTACCACCACCAAGAGTTTGGCCCCATTCTCTTCACATTGTCCCCTCAGGTGAAATGAGCCCCTGGAGAACAGAGCCCTCCTCGTCTCTGCCAGAGCTGCCTTTGGTGCTCGCAGTGCTTCAGCTGCACCGCTGGGGCCCTGGGCACCGAGGCAGCGGTGAGGACCTGTGCCCGGAGGCAGCGGGACTCTGCCTTGGGCAGGCTCTGGCTGTGCTAGGGAGCTCCCTGGATGCTCCCTGTGCCAGGAAGTGCTTCCAGGCACAGTTTGCCAGAACGACCACACTCGTTCTGGCAAACTGCTGGCCCAGCACAACACCGTTACATGGGCCAGGCCAGAACACATTCATTAATACAGATGCCAGTCAAATCTGGCCAAAATTTTCATCCGCTGGTTTCAGAAAGCCTATGGGTTTCAGGATCTTAGGTAGCTTGTGTTAAATAAAGGTCAAGTTCTACCTGAAAATATTACACAGTACCTCAACATAGAAGGAAAATAATACATATTTTTCTCTGTTATTTGATGAATCTACTGTGAAGCTGTCATTTCCTATTAATGGGTTTTGCATTAAGGGTCATAAGTAAGGGTCATAACAACATAATTTGCCCTAATAACATTTTTCCTACATTTGTGCAAAAGTTAATGATGAGATAAGAAGGAAAACTACTATTGAAAATGAAGAAAAGACTCTCTAGGTGGTTCCGGGCATTGTTGATTAATATATTAAGTAAATATTCACACTTGTCAGATAGTTTAAACCATGAATGTTAGAATGTTGTGAATTTTGAGTGCTGTATGCCAGCAGAATAGGAGGGCTAAACCACTAGGGATAAAAATAAATGTTAAATTCCATATAACAGTGCAGGCTTTAAACATCACTCCCTTTATCTAAATCAAAAATATTCTGTTAGTGCTTTAAATTATGAACTTACCAGCTGAATCAGAATGGTGTGAAACAATGACTACATGTAAACAAGGACCATTCAGAGACTCCAAAACAAGAGAGATTCCTTAGACAAATCAGAGCTCACTATGTCCATGCATCCATTAATTTCTGTAGCTATTCAGTATTGCTATTTTAAGTCTGTAAATAAATATTAAATACTTTTCCTCATTTTTTTTCAATTGCTCTTGATTTTACTGCCTTTGGTGCTTTAGGATCAACTTAGTGGTTTTAATCACCTGGATTTGATAGGATTAATGTTAGGAACTTGCCCTATGTCTCTCAGGTCTGAATCACTTTCCATAGCTAGTGTCTGGTAGCACTGGCTAAAGTGCTTTGAGGAATAAATTATTGATGTAAATGGCAAATTCATTCCGCACTGAGGCACAAGCCTCAAACCTTAGCAGTGGGATAAGGGTGGCCTCCCCACAGGAAAGGCTGAGGAGCTGAGCAAGCAGACATCATCGCTGTACTCCAAAGGCTGCCTTGCCTCGATGTGTCAAATTCACACCAGACGATGGCTGTGAGTTCCCTTTGGGTTGGTAAATTCTTCTCCAATATAGTCACATGCCTTTGTCAGCTTGTTCCTGCATCCTTTGTGGTCACTGAAGTAGGGTTAATGAAGATTATATCTCTTTCAAGAAGATTAAAATTTAACAATTTAAATTTCTTCCATTTCTTTCCAAGAGCAGTCAATATTGTTAACTGGGCTAGTTATAGAGTTTGAGCCAGAAATGTTCCATTTCTCTTGGATATTTGTTCTTGAAAAGGGGGAAAAAAAAAGCAGAAAATACAACAGTAGGCAGAAACTGAAGCAGTGATTTCCCTGAGTTTTCAATATAGGCTTTAATTCAAATAAATAGTGTTCTCACCAAGTAAATCAAGTGCTAAGGGCAGGGAGGGGATGGTTGTGTGAGGAATCCATTAAGCACAAGGGTCTCTGGGCTGTCATCAGGTGGGAGCTGCTATTCATCCCTTTCAGAGCTGGGAATCGGCACCTGTGCGGCAGGCAGGAGTTTCTCCGTGTTGAGTCTTTTTAAGTACCCTGTTCCTGAAGCAAACATGCCCACATAACCTCCTAAAGGGCAGTTTACCAGAAAGAGTGGGGTGGCTTGTTTATGGTGTCCACATTTGTCAGCCTTACAAACATCAAGGTACTGTATCAGAACTATGCTGAAATCAGTAGGACGTACTGGGAGTCACAGTATAGAGTAACGCTCAGTGTAAGTTAAACAGGCTGAATCTTGGCTTTCAGAACCCAATCATGGCTTAGAAGCTTTGCCATCGACTTCCCTGAGTACAGAATCAGCCTGTTAATAAATCTGTCGTCATAGGTTGTCAGGAAGAAAAATACCACTCATGGTGAGTCAGGATGGCCAAATCTAACCCTAATTATTAAAGAAAAAAAAATCATAGACCACTTAGTGTTCAGGTTACACTGTTTAGATGTATTTTCAAAAAATATATATTTTCTCTTTTGTAATGAAAGATTCTCTCCTGCATTAGTACATCTAACAGTAGTGAAGTTGTTGTGAACACACAGATAAAAGCAAGACAAGGCAATAGGTTTTATCAGACAAACTGACATAACTGAGAAAGAGAGATTCTCTTGGTCAAACAGACTCTTTTCAGGTCTGACACTAGGGCCAGAGTCTCAAATCTTTTGTCTCTCAGTGCTCTTTAGTCCTCAAAATACCTTCCCCGCTAAACTATCTGCTCCTCTGTAGTTCCTATAATGAAAACAGCCTCCTGTGGCTACTGTTATCAATCTTTGGTCATGGCAACCAGCATGAAAGCCTTAAAATCTAGGGAATGAAAATGGCTCCTTTTGCAAAAATCAGTCTCTCTTAATAAACCTTCAAGTTAATTATTTCTCAGGTCTTCTTCCCTGAGCTTCATGTAATAAGCCTTAAAAAAAAATCAGTTTAGAGGAAAGATTTCAGGCACGGTTTAGTTTTAATGAATGCTCCATTATTTTCCCCTTATTTATTTGCTCAGTTCTTGCTGTCATATAGCAATTTAGAATTCATCTCAATTTCAATTCTCAGTGGCACCACTGGATGAAAAAAAACTCCCGGGATGACAGTGAGTGGCTGTGAAAGCCCAGGGACGCAACATCTTGCAGACAGCAGAGCCTGTCCCACATCCAGATTAGCAAATGGGCACTGGAGTCATGGGCTCCTAATCCTGGCCTGCAGGCTGAGGGGGTCTCATCCAGGTATTTAAATCCAAAAAGGATTTAATCATTAGGGTGGAGACTTCTTTATCAGTCAACCTCTCTTCCAGATAGGATAATAGGAAGCAAATGTCTTTGATCTCACCAGAGGCCCCGCGTGTGACGCAGGCCATGGCGCAGAGGAAGGCCCCGCGCCGCTGCCCTCTGAGCCCCCGACACCGGCAGCCGACAGAAAGAGAAAGGTTATTTCCTTCCCCATCTTTTTCAAAGGATGTTGTCGCTGTTGTTTTTGATTCGAGGGTCGGCCCCCGTTGGCTTCTGGCTTTTACTGAATTCTCCCGACTCGGAGAGAATTTCTGTCAAAACTATGAAGGGGGCTGCCTGAGACAAGAAGCCGTGGGGAGCCAGAGGTTGATCTAACCAGCCTCTTTGGGGAGTCATTACAGCAATGAAAGCACTTTCTGTCAAAATTAAACAATGTTGCTGTTTAATTCTCCGCATCCCAGTGTTATCTGACAGGAATATGTGAGCCCATCAGGATGTAAACAGAAAGGTTTAGTAATTGTACAAGATAGAAACCTCCTTGCTTTTACAGAGCTGTTCTGATAGATTTCTCATCAGACAAACAAGATGGTTTAGAGACTTCCCAAAGGGATGCCACCCCATACCTGAATGAAAATCATAGTGGTTCGATACAAAACAAACCAATCAAAAAAACCAGTGCCTATTAATCTGTTGTCATACTTGACGCTTCCACTGCAGCCCACGCCGATGGAGCCGCTAGCCGAGCCAGTTCTGCGGCTTGCCCACTGCGGTGACGCGATCCATGCAATTGGTCCGCACGGAACTGTTTCACTTCACTGAACTGAGAAAAAACAAAACCAAAATCAAATCAATCCCCTCGAAACGCAGTCATTTCCCAGGCGAGCTGAAGTGGCTCTGCACAGGGTCGGACAAGCGCAGCGGGAGCCGATGCTGCCAGCGGCGCTGGGATTGGCGCTTGCATGTCCAGGCGGGAGTCTGTACCAACCTCTCTCCAGACATCAATAAGGAAGCAAGCACGAGGTGTTCTTTGGAGGACTGAATTAATCTGAATTAGCTCAGGTTATGATGGCACTAAGAATTCCTGACTGAAGGGCCAGAGGGTCTGCCTGAAGCTCTGGATGTTTCGGTTAAGGCCTGGCCAGAGGGTCTTATTCCTCCCTTGTCAGAGAGGTGAGATTTGGTTCTTATCAAATGGGTTATACAAAAGCTATGTGACTTTGTTAGCTGAAACTTGGAAAATGTTTGGAGTTCTTTTAGTTACATGAGAAAATCTGAAGGAAAGCAGATTAGAGATAGTAGTAATAGTAAATGTGATCTTTTTTTTTGGCGAAATAATATGCTACATTATGGAACACTTAAAAAAGAGTGAAAATAAGAAGTAGAGAATATTCCAAGCTTCAGGAAGTCTTGTCCTTCTGCTGCAGAGTTCAAATAGCACACAAAAAAAGAACCATTGCCATTGAATATTTGCATAGCAGTCAGGAAAAGTACGTCCTAAGACTGAGTGCACTCATTTGAGGCAGACACCCTCCCCTACTGGTACAAATATATTTGTTTTTTTGCTGTGAGTTCCAAAATATTTTTTTAAAGCTGACCCAATACTTAAGTTTAGGACAGTAATATTTGTTTTAAATACATGTGTGTACTTGAATGCCAAAGTTTGGAAAATCTTTTAGGAAAAAAAAAAGAACAACTTTTTGGTAGCAATCTCACCCACAGAGAAATTCAAAAGTATAGGCTAGGATTTATCCAAAAATATGTTTTCCTTGTGGAATTTTCAAATGTAAATGTATACTCTTTAAAAAATGACGTGCTTTGGAAACAGATTTATTAAAACCAAAAACAAGAACAGGAAAAATCAGGAATCCAACAAACAGACACTGCTCTGTTAGTCATATCCAGGGCATAACTTTAACCATTTTTAACAATTTTGTTTTAATGTCAGTCCACTAAAATCATTTGCAAGGGGAACACTCTTTTGATTATTTACAATCGAATATTTTTCCAAGCCATAGAAAAAGACTACCTTCTTTCAAGCAAAATTCTTGATGATTTCAGAGGGAATCTTGATTAAACAGAATTTGCCTAAAATTATCTCAATTCATATACTTTAAGTCCATTTAGTTATTTGTGAGACCTTCCAGGTATTATTTAAGTTTCCCTTATTCAGCAAAGCACTTCGGCTAAAGTTTGACTTTTAAACAGATGCTCAAGGCCTACCGATTTTAATAGCATTAATGAGAAGTGATTTTGGCCTTCTATATATGTATTTGACATTACAATGTCAAATTCTGATAGTCTTTGCTCCGGGTGGCTGGAATACATGACATCAGATTTAAGTTGAAAGGGGTGGGCTGCAGGCCTGCTGGAGTCAGCTGAGCATCGCTGAGGGTTTTAGGCAAATTTTCCTTGCTTAACTGATAAAGCTATCTCCAGGAGCAGCCAGAAGTCAGACATAATTTTAAAGACTTAATGTGTTTTGTCTTATCACAATAATCAGGAGCTGGCTACAGGCCACAGACAAAGAAAGTTTTGCAAATGGACAAGATGACCCTGTTTACTTTTTCAATGGACTACAAATAGTTGGCATGTACTTGCTGTTTACTTGTAGCCAAACCACTTGTTTCCTTATGTTCTTAAGCACTGGCAAAACTACTTTTTCTAATCTTTTTCAGGGAAGCTTGGAAAACATTCAGCACATGCTCCTTTTAACCTAGCTTTTTATTTTGTTCGTAGTTGCTTGCCAAAAAACTATGTATGGGAGGGGACTCAACTATGACGTACATTTTTGTGATAGATGAGGAAAAACAGAATGAAGCCAGAAGACAAAAAATGTTTCTCGAGTTTAAAAAACAAATGAGAGCTTTTCTGCATAGCAGGATTACATCCAAAATATGTAAAACTCAGCTGCCAAATGGCCCCTCACAGGAGAAATCAAGCAAAACTAGATTCAAATCCAGCAAAGCTAATTAAAAATTAAAAGGAACATAGACAAAATTAGCCAAAGCAGCAATCCAATAACAACAAAACAAGATATATATTTTTTTTAGCTCATGAAAAGCAAAGAAGAGTGATTATTACTACTGAATTCATGTAAAGGTGTTTATATAGTACATGATCAATACTGTAAAAACCTAAATTCAGACAACATATTTGGCTTCTACCTGAAAGCCATAATCTTCAGTTTGCTTTTAAGACCTTAAGACTGTAGCAAAAATAACAAAAATGTTGCATCTACCACACTGCTTATGACTGAATATCACAAATGCCACTTTCTTGATGATAATCTTCCCAGTGTTTCTCTTCTTCCTGTTATCTTGAAAGCAAATGGCACTGAAAGCAAACACAGCCTTTAGCCAGTGCTGGCTTTATCAGAAGATCTTACGTTGCAGTGCAGTGGCCTTTGCCAGAGTACAGTTTGGAGAATGTGCTGCTGGGCTGTAGGTCAGCCCATCATCTGAGTTCTCAGGCTAAAATCTCTTTAGACAACTTGTCCCAATAAGCTGTGACACAGAAATACTGCTGGAGCCGAGACCTGGAGCCGAATGGGTCAATGAATATGGCCCTGCATTCGAATAACAAAGCTACGAGCTGTGTCCTGCTTTTGCCGCAGCTGATTAACAAGTCTTCTAATCTTTCCATCTGTGACTTATCTGGCCTGCTTGGGAAATGCGCTTCCCCCTGGTTTTGTGTAGTACTCAGCACACTTGTGCCTCTAGGGAGTGTTGCTGGAATATGTGTAGATGCCTCCTCCACACTTCTGTAGTATCTGAACACTTCATATTCTAATGCCCTTAACTTCCTCCATCCGCCTCACATAAAGCAGTACTGTTATCCTAATTCTGTACAGGGAGGAGTAAAATACAGCAGGGTTAAAGCTTATACAGGAAGGCTGTGGTAGAGTAAGAAACTAAATTTGGGTCATCCAAAGCCTAAACTTTCACCGTTAAGCAAAATTTCCTCTCAATTAATCAATTAACAGTAAGAAGAATAAATCATGCCAGGGCAGTGAGCTTTTAACTATTTGCATTAAAGATTTATATGGATTTTAAAGGAAAAAAAATGTACTGCTGCTTTTTTAATGATGCAATGCAAAATGCATCACCCTTGCGATGAGAAAATTAAGAGAAAACCATCTTGGCTTTGCGGTGTTGTTTTACAGACTGCATACATGGCCTAAATGGATTTTAATAAAATAACGGGAAAAATATATAAACAATGACCCACAGAGTAAGTGTGTTGATCCAGCCAAGCTGTCACCACAGTGACAACTGTCTTTCTGAAGGCCCTTTTAGGACCCTCAATGTTTAGTTACAAGTTTTGATCCTTGCCTAAGAGTCTGGCATTTCTGCAATTAGACTTTAAAATAAAAACGACTGCAGCTGAATACTGCAACAAATGTTCAGTTTAAAAACAAATATCCCAAGGCCTGCTGGCTGCTCTCAAGCGCCAAGTTTCTTTGAAGAACATTTCAGTCCCATTTCTTATAAGGTCTGATGAGTGGCTCCTGGTTAATCTCTGTCTGTCTCCCTGGTAACAGTCAAAGGAAGCAAAACG
Source organism: Crypturellus undulatus (assembly GCA_013389825.1). Classification (NCBI taxonomy): domain Eukaryota; kingdom Metazoa; phylum Chordata; class Aves; order Tinamiformes; family Tinamidae; genus Crypturellus; species Crypturellus undulatus. Next base: position 623,577 of record VWPW01029472.1, read on the forward strand.
GAGATGGGCAGTGGGGGAGTCTTCCAGAACTATTCATGTTATCAGGGTCCATCAGCAGGTGACCGGTCCTCATATCCATGAACAATAAATACAGCCCGTGGCTAATGGAACAACCACACGGCTTTCTTCCAGAGTTTCAAAGGAATTAGCTGGAAGCCAGACTTGGAGACCAAAGTTTCTCTAAACTTCAGGTCTTATATTTTGACTGGGCATGTGCAATTCTTTTCACAGTTTGCTCAACATTATATTTTTTTGTGCTAGACAGCCTTTATTCAGGCAGCCCTTTTAGCTTTTACATAGCTAGAATTAAAATATTTAGCTGAAGGGACAACAGCAAATCATAGCTTAATGTGTTCCTAAAAGCAAGCTGCGTGTATAATTGTATGACATTTCTGAATGTTTGCAAAAGAGAAAAGAAGAAAGAACGAAAATGAAACCATGGCACAGCTACACTGGGTGCTGTAGCTCATAGTTTTGCCAAGGAGTCAACATATGACTGACCTGAATCATTTTCCAAGCAATAGCAATTTAATGTGCCTTTTTAATAACAGCTCTAGAAGACTCTAGCTAAAAATGATAAAGGATAATGGCTTGCTGTCAAACTGAGTGTCAAGGTGGCATCCTCTCGTGAAGAATATCAAAATAATTAAGTCAACAGAGAAGCGTAGCCAGAGTCTTTCCCATGCTCAAAAGTGACTTTTGAATGTAGAGGAAAGAAATGTCAAATTGATAAATTCCTTAGTAAATGATGATGCTGAAATTAGTGCAGGCTAAGCAATCTAACTCAGCTAATATCTTGAATCCAAAAAGATTGGATTGATTCTGTCAAAAAAGACCAAAACAAGAAGTTCTCCCAAATCAGCCTCTTTTCTGACAGAAGACAGCTAACAAAAGTGATTGATTGGAACTATGGATAACGTTACAACATTGGCTCCGACTTAAAATAAATCCAATGATAGATAGCAAGCAGAGACATTAGTTTGTTTTTCTGCCTGTTCGTTCTCAGAGCCAGCAATAATTTTTCAACCATGTCAAAGACCTTTAGAATTATCATGCTTCATAATTCATGACAAATACATGAGGTCTTGTTAACTTCAGTCAAAACAACACAGAAACAGTAAAATGAGGAGGAACAGAAGCAGCGTAGAAGGGCAGCTGCTGTGTGATTCCTCTGGCAGTCTGCACCCACTTATGAAACTGGGCAGTTTCTTCCCTTGAAGCCCAACAGTTCTCAGCTCCAGAGTGGCCAAACTATCAGCCTCCAAATACACCAGTGCCCTCACACAAAGAAACATTATATAGAATATGGAATTATAAGATTATGAGCCACTGAAAGTCATCTGGCCAAAAGCAAGGAACTTAGTCAACTTCCCTTGAGATGTATCCACAGATGGTTCATAAATGATTTACCCTCGAGAAGCCCCAGTAAGAAGCCGTGACTCGGAGGTACACCATTATTTATTTCTAAGAAAGGTCCTCCGAGGACAAGGTTCGTTAGGGGAGGCATTAGCTCTTGGGAGATCATTTTGGTCTCACCACTCCTCATCATGTCTACAAATGGCTCAAGGGGGTTCTTGAGAGCAGATCTCGCATTCTGCGCCTGGGAGCTGGTGTGAGGGCCGTTGCCAGGCTGGGCACAGGCCTGCAACGCAGGCGGGCTAGATATTTGTGATCAAATACCTTATTGTTAGTATGTCCTACACCATTCAGAAATGTGTATATGGTGCCATGCCATATGGCATGGGGATCCTTCCCCAGAGATCTTGCCATCTATGTTTAGGTAACAACCAAGTGAGAAAAGTACCACAAAGGAGGTCAAGGTGTCTGGAAGGTCTTTGAGTCTGTGAGAGCTGTGCACAAGGCAAGTCTCTCCCGTTACATTACCTGCCAAGAGCCCCAATAGCTCGTGGAAGGGAGAGCCGAGGCACAAAATATTCCTAGGCTTCCATGCTGGGGAAATTCCTGCTTCCACTGGCAATTAAAGATAGGAGAAAAATTCCTATTGACCTCAATGGTAGCTATGCACATGCATAGAAGCTGGGTTTGGGGCTGAGCTCGGCTCACACTTGAAAGCCAGATCCTATGAAATACCAGCCGAAAGAAGCTCTGCAGCTGTTTTGGAGCATCAGCCTGCCTTCCTCACTTGGCTCAAGACAGCTTTCTGCCAGATTTTTGTTGCAAAATGATGCTAGGAACAGCCACGTGAAGTTGTGGTTCCCAGTGATAACCATATGGACAGAGCAAGAAGAGGACTGGGTCTAACTGGGTCTAATCCCTTTTACTGGGTCTGAACAAGCCTCCCTAACTTTTTTACGGAATACATGAAGCACCTGGCAAAAGGCCACTACCGTAAGGTGGTTGATGGAGCCAGAGCAGCTTGGCTAGGTATTGGGTTCCTCTGCTTTGAAGTGAGGTAAGAGATACCAAGAAACCACATTAATGGCAAGAAATTCAGAGCCAGAAACAAAACATGAAAAGAAAAAGCGAGCATTTTTCTTTTGAAATATGTTTTTAGTTCCTAGAACCCTAGGTATATTTAAACAGAAACTGTAATTTTTCCAGTAGGTTAAGATAAAGAAAACAGGTAAAGAGAAATTAGTGGGGGTTGCTATTGTTCTCCTTGGTTTCACTGATGCTAGGATTAAGAATCTAACATTTAGATATAGCCATATAGGTGACATGCACCACATTGTCTAAGTGGACTGTATATAGTTATAAGCATAAAAATCTACTGTTTCTGAAAAATGTATTGTAATGAAGCATCAGTGTTTAGTAGCTGCTATATACTATTATGAGCATTCTTATTTTAGCCTAGCAATCAAGCCATATATTTTACAATAGATTTAATATTAATCAATCCACTTTTATATCGTTGATATCTAAAAATATGTGCTAATAAATATATAATAACAAATGAAAATAGAAAGGAACCTTCACATCTAGTTGGAAAAAGTGCTTTCATCAAATCTGTTTTTAAAATCTTCTGCCCCTTTATCTGTTTCATAATGAACCTTTTCTATTCATGATAAGCAAGTTACATATTACTCAGATTCATTCTCACCTGAATTGATTCCATAACCTCAACTCTGCAGCTACCAGCTGTTTTTCAGTACTACACTATGAATAGTAATACCAGACGGTATCGTTAATTCTGGTCTTGTTTTGTTTTGTTTTTAATTTATTATTTGACAAATTAATACTGGCTTGTATGCTATGAGTTGAAAAAGTACATACCTGGTATTCACTTTCCCAAATTTTAATGTAATTATAATTTCATAACAAAATATGTGAAATACTGAAATATTTGAGCATTTGTAAGGGGATCCATTTTCAACTGAAATAATAACAATACTTCGCATGCTTAACCAGCTTTTCATTTCAAGTGAGTATCAATAGTTACAGCAGTCCTACAATATTTTTTGTTCAGAAAAGATTTGATCCACCACTGAACTTGAATAAATGAAAGGTGGATTTCTGTAGCCAGCTGATATTCAGGTACTCTAATCAATAAAACAATTCTTTATTTTAGGGTGACTCTTGAAATTAAGAGAAGCTGGAACTTTTAGCATATCATGGTAGGGATTTAAATTTCCAGACAAAATGCTATCTTAATAGCATCATACTGTATTTTTTTAATACATATATAAATTAGACCAAATAAGGAAAGCGTCTCTCCTAAAATGTAAAACAGTGGAAGAGACACAGGCAATTAGCACAAGCAAAACATTTTCACGTGATAAGTTGATCTGGGCTGTTTTTTCTGCCCTGTCAGCAGTATCTGAAAACAAAGTAGCCCCGACAGCCCTGGGAGACAGCCTGTCTGCCCAGCCATTTTTCCAGGGGATCTCTTAATTTGATTTAGTGAGCACACAGCAAGCCTTCCAGGTGTCAGAATTTAATATGCCCCACAGATGCAGCAAGCAGCCGCGCCAGGCGGGTGAAACTCTCTGTGGAACCTGCGGCTTTAAGGGACACATGTCTGTGCTGGCGTCCCCACCTCCCTGGTTATCACAACAATCGGGAGCAGGCAATAACCCCAGGTCTTGTCTCAAGTGATTTGGTCAGCACTTGATAACCAGTGCTTCACTAAGCTCTTGGGGGTATATAAGCCCCAGGGCTTTCAGCCTGTCCAATGCTTCGAGGTTTCTGGCATCTCCTATCCTGCAGCCTCGGCGCCACCGGAAGATGTTTGGGGCAGCAAAGATACTTGCTCTGGCTCTGAGCGGCTTCCTAGGAATGGCAACAGGCTTTGACATTGGATTATCCACCAAATGTGTAGCCATACCTAAGGAGATGGCTATGTGCCAAAAGATTGGGTACTCAGAGATGAGGCTTCCCAACCTGATGGGCCACACGAGCATGGAGGAGGTTATCCTGAAGTCCACCACCTGGCAGCGCCTGGCGCACACCGACTGCCACCCTCATGTGAGGACCTTCCTGTGCTCTCTCTTTGCTCCCATCTGTCTAGACACGTAAGTACCACAGTGCAGCACAAAAATCCAGCTTCTGGAAGGCTGGGTTTGATCCAGAGGAGGGATCAAATCATGTGTGTGTTTATCTGAAATTAAAGGGGACCTCCATTCCCATTGCTTATCTGAAATAATTTTATTAACTTTCTTTCCTGCTCATCGGAGAAAAATGTACCACAAACACGTTCTAAAGAGAATGTTGTAGCCAAAGAATGTTGTATTTTATTTTGTTGCAGTCAGAATGTTATTCTTGTTTTCACTTTAGGGTTAACCCAGAGTGCCACTGAATTTAACATCTATTGTGAATAAAGCTATACTTCTACCCAATCTTTTCTTAGATAGCAATAAAAAAAGTTTTTAAAACTGAGCCTTACTTTAAGCACAGTCCAGTCTATACACATACCACTTGCGTAAAATATGCAGAGCTGCCACTTGTAGAGCTGTGTTGTTACTGCAGAAGAGCGGGTATCAGTGGGGGAGCTGCTGGGCGGTTTCTGTCATGCTGAGCGAGCAGCGCTGGCTCACACCGTGTTTCCCTTGCTGCAGGTTCATCCAGCCCTGCAGGAGCATGTGCACCGCAGTGCGGGAGCGCTGCGCCCCGGTGCTCGCCTGCCACGGGCACCCCTGGCCCCGCAGCCTCGACTGCGACCGCTTCCCTGCCGGCGACGACATGTGCCTGGCATCCCTCGCCAAGGAGCACGGGCGCCCGCACAAAGGTGGGGGGCAGTGGTGAGGGACGCGGTGCTGGGCGCGTGGTGCACAGAGTCCAGCACAGACTCACATAATTTGAGAAGAATGTCCTATATAAATTAATGCACAACAGTACATTCAAATGCTCGTGGCATATGTAGGGCTCTGCTTTCCAGGCAGCCTGACTTTGTACAGAGAGTCATGTACCCAGTACCCTAAAGCATACTTGATTTATTCTGCAGTCTAATTATAATTTTTTCAATGGCCCTTATCACTGTGGGATGTGATAAACTTATATACACTTACATAAGTTTATATATAAGACCTATATTAATAGGTCTTAGATTAGCTCAGAAAAACTGAGGGGAGTTATTATCTGATTTTCCTTAGGGAAGCCTGAGACACTGTGGGCTTAGTGCTCAAATCCTCAGATGTGCTCAGGCTTATTAACTTCTGCAGAAAAGCATAGAAATCAGCTGGCACATCCAAATTCATACATTCAGAATCCTAGTCTAGCTGCACCCAGGATCACTAACAGAATTGTTCACCTACCCTCTTCCCCACCCACCACAGCTATATGAAAAATAACACAATGCTGATCACTGACTTCCAACAAGGACTGAGCAGGCATGGAAAATGAAATTAAATTCTTCACTAGTCATGCCTGCAGGGAAGCTGTACACATTGACATTTTCATAGTTTCGTATTTGCATTGTCTTGCCTGTGGATAAACTCCCAACTTTCACAGACATAAATTAATTTAAAAAAGATTCTGAAAGGTAATCATGAGATATTGATATTTCTTACCAGTGCTACCAAAGCCTGCGTGTCAAAGCTGCCCAGCAGTGGAAGAATTCTTTACACACAAAAGAATACTTGAAGTTTTCTGTGACAATAACTTCGGTAAGTTCTTGCTAATATAACTGCTTTTAGAGAAACAAATAGCTCTTCTAAAATGCTTTGAAATCAGGATTAAAATAAGTGGCAGTTTCTGTTGGGATTTCAAAGTCTAAATCCTGAGAGTTTGGTTGCTGACTTAAACAACCCAAGGTTACTTTTTAGAATATGTTCTTTCTAAACAAAACATAAGGAGGATTTATTTTGCATGAAAGGTTCACAATTTATTTCACAACCAAGTAGCCTTTTTATTCTTTTCTAGTTGGTTACATTGTAAAATGGAAATACATGTGGCAAAAGCAGGTCTGTCTTATTCATGTTTAAATCCAAAGAAGGGTTTTGGGTTTTTTTATTAACCGTGAGTAAGGGTCCTTGTTACTTGTGAGCATGAGTTTTTTTTTAGTGACAAACAACTTACTCAAAAGAAGACTCTGCAAATTATAACAGAAAAAGCAATTCTTACCTTATGTTGTCTTATTGGAGTGACAGGCAATGCCCCAGAAACTTCCTGCAAAGCCCTTTGAAGTCAATGTATAGACTCCTAGGGATGGATTAAGTGTTGGCAGAATTAAGTGGGGGAGGTAGATGCCTGCAATGAAAAGAGAATAGTTAAAAAGGTTGGTATTAGCAAGAATTACCAGCTAAAGGATTACCAGTTCATCATATCAACAAAGTGGCAGTAGAATTGCTTGGGCTGCCTTGTGATGTTAGAATAATCCTTGAAATATCTAATTAATAATGTTAGAACCTAATTATTAAAGTTAGATCTAATTATTCACAAATTCTAACATATATCATGATGATAAAAATATATTAGCCACCTTTATGAAAACATTATGTTTTCCCAGTTGCATGATTCAGTAAAAAAAATGAACACCATAGCTTTTATTTTAAATATTTCAAAGTGTATATTGCTGCTGGAGAAGATGTCACCCTACTCTACCATCATAAATTACAATAGTATTTTTAAGGAATTTTCCTACTTCAGCTAATGGTGTTTCTTAATATATCTCGATAAATTGAGTGATTTACATGTTTTTTTTTTTCTTTTTTCTTTTTTTTTTTCCTTAGCAGTGAAAGTAAAGCTCTCCAAAAAGAGAACAGTACTTGGTCACCAAGATTTTGACATTGAATGCCAAGTGGAATTCATTATCCAGGGCTCAGTTCTGCCTTATGAAATGCAAAATATGATACAACAGTGGCTGCTGATCAACGAAAACTGCACAGAGAGGATGACTCAGCCCCATCGTCCTATGGTGTATCTCCTTGTGGGGAATATTGAAGACGGTGTTGTTTTAGTCAATCACATTTACCGTTGGCAGAAGAGGGACTCCCAGCTGACCACAGCCACTCACAAGTGGAGATACCATAAATGCTTGTAAATATTTATCTTATTATCTGTAAAAAGGATGATTACACTTCTCATTCCTAACCTATCTTGTAAATAGAAATGTACTATAAGTGGAATGTAAAGTTTTCTTTTCCTTATAAAATGTATTATAAGCTGAAATCAAACTCCATGTAAACAGGCCTATTTTCTCTGGTGTTCCATTTGTTCATATCAAGTTTGAACTTCGTCAACCACATAAAAACATTTTATATTTCATGTACGTTTAACGCAGTTTTCTGAACTGTCCATCCTACCTTTTTCTCTGAGTCACCTACATTTTTCCTTAGTGTTTGCTTCATGTTCTCCCACTAGAATATTGTAAAAGAAGGTGGCCCTCTGCTGGCCACTTCTGCAGGAATCAGAATAAATAGGAATAAATAACAGTAAACACACCACGCTTGATCCTAATTACAGGAGGATTAGGTTAGTAGGTTAGTTGGTGTCATTTTGCAGTGACAGTGTTGACACTGTCTCAGAGGTAACATGGGAGCATAGGCCAAATGAATTTTTTGAATCTTTTTCCATGCGAGTGACCATCCTGAACTTACACGGTTCAACTGGAGTCTCATCAGCCTCCTCTAATGAAATGTCCATTTTCATTGTTCTAGCTGAAATAAAGCATTAGACACACTTAACAAGTCAATTCAGGAATGTTACTAATTGTCTGAGAAGACTGCGGGGGGCTGAGGGAATGATAACAACTCAAGAAATGTAAAACATTACAGTAGCCACACAACTGTCAGCCCCAGTTGCCCTGCAATATTCTGAGCTGCTACCAGAAAGCTCAAGAAGATGGACAGAACTTGACCGAATTTTAGTTTACTTCAATAAACATGAGTAAGAATCACAAAACCAGGTAACTGATAACACATAAACTAGAAACGGTTTCAAAACTATAGCACCTTTCGTGGTTGTGTTTTTTGAAATATGTTAAATTTCATGGCCAGCAGCTTTCTAAAAGTCCAGGCTGTCATGATCTGTGCTCCTGACAAGCCCTTGGTGAACATCGGCCTGTATACATACAGGAAAAAAAAAAAAAAGGGAAAAAGAGCAGTTGAAACGATCTATATTCTGTTTGTCTTGTTGAGACAAATAGAATGAAGTTGAGAAAGAAGTAGGTTGTTCAAAAGCACAGTTCATTGATCCCGCTGAGCCTCTGCGGGTCTGGCTGGCAAAATCGTAAATGTTTAAAGAGGGCTGGGGCACTCTGCAGCCGCCGCCGATGCCAGCGCGACGCTCGGAGCCAGCGCGACCCAGTTACGGAGCACAGGAACCTGCCCGTGCTGTGCAGCAGACTCGGTTTCTGAGCATGAGCCTTGTTACTCTGTAAAAACAGCACTTTTGTTTGTTTTTAATTCCCCAGTGCTTCAGAGGACACTGCACAATTCAGGGTTTGGGGTTTTTTTGCTCTTGAATTTATTACACACTAGAAGCTTAATGAAATAATTCTAGTTCAGCTGTCATCGACATTAAAATATAATTCCAAGAAGCTGCAAAAAAGATGGGCCCACTTTATAGAGCTCTGGCAAAGTATAGGGGCTTTAGAGCAAAGGCAATTTGCTCTGTTACATTTACATCCAGTTTGAGGCTTTCTGTTATAGACGAATGAAACGTAAAGCGGCATTAGTGCCAGCGAGTATTAAATACGGGAGTTTTAGAGAAATTTCCACCTCACAAGTGTTGAAGAAGTGCTCAGAAGGGAAATACCCTGGGAACATTCACGTCCACACGGGCTTTGCAACGCACCTCCGTACACGCCAGCGGGGTTTCTTATTAAATCTCACGGGGATGTTTTGCAAATTGAAGAACGCACAAACTGCAGCTTTGCCCCCGCCGCCGACAACGACAACGACCGGCCCCGCCGGGCCCGCCGCCCAACATGGCCGCCCGCACCGCCCCCGCTCCCTCAGCGGGCCCTGCGCGGCGGCGCC
>VWPW01029472.1:633030-653114 GCA_013389825.1 Crypturellus undulatus
CCGCCCACCGGGCCCGCTCTCCCGCCCCAGCCCGGCCCACAGCCCGGCCCACAGGCCGGCGGACCCCGCGTGAGGGCGCCTCGCGGTTATGGCGCTTCCGCGGCCGGCGTGAGGCGGAGGGGCGCGCGTTTCTTCCTCAACGCTCCAGCGAGCGCGCGATTTGCTTTAAAAGGTGTGTCCGCCCCTTAAACAAATGTCTCCTTTGTATCTATTAAAATAGAGTAAAAGTCCTCGTAGCTGTGGTACTTAGGGTATACATAATCATATCTTTTTACATTTTGTGGTTTTATACTGCAGGTTTTCACATACACCTCCATTCGCACCCAACGCGACAGGTAAGTGTCACGGCAAAGCTGGGACGAGCAGGTAGGTCTGGCCTCTGCTTGGAGCCTCAACCACCATAAAACCTGGCAGAGGCGATGAGAGGAGCCAGGAGAGATTCCCTGACCTCCCGTCTGCACCAGGATCTGGGATCACTTTGTTGAAGTCCAGCTGGGCAGGAACCCTGCCCAGGCATCATTGTCCAGAGAAGAAATCAGTGCCACTTCTGCCCTGCTTCCTCCACACTGCCCCAGCTTCTCCTGAAGGGTTTCCTTTGATTTCACTTTGTAATCACAAAGTCTGAAGTTCAAATCTGGCATAGGTTATCTGCTCGTTAAGTATTATAAAAATGTTTTAATATATATTTCCTGCTTGCCTGAAATACATATTTTAGGATCTTTGTCATGTTTTGTCTATAGCAATGGCTGCACGAACAGCATTGATTTATGATGAGGAAATGGCCAATCATAAACTACTTTGGAACGAGTAAGTCAATATATTTTTTTTTTGTAATGAATAGGTTCTTATTAGGGCTTCTAAGAGAGGTAGCATGCAAATGCAATAAATTTTTACATCAGTTTACATGCAATAGCTAGTGGTAGGTATCCTGTCACCTTCCTCATAATTAGAAACTGTTTCCTCTGGTAGAAAAACTTTATTGCCACCATGTATCCAGATGCCCTCATGAGAACCTGCAGCTGCATTTGACAGGCTGTTGGCCTTCAGTTCAGTAGGCCCTAATAAGACCTGTCTAGTTTTAGATATCTGAGTAATCCTCTGAAAAAAAAATACTTTAATAAAACTACTTATAAAGCTGAAATGCAACAAAATTGAGGCCTCGGGAAAAATACATAGATATATCAGCTGAAGCTCTTTTTGTAGCATCTTAGTGGTAAATTCATGTTTGCTCACATTAGACATGGATTAGTCATTTTCCTAAATGTATCTAAATTAGATCAATGTATTTAATGCTGTGCTTGAAATGGAAGTTCACTGTTGTTTCCTTTCTTAAACCAACTCTTTCTCTGTCTTAACCTACTGCTTTTCAGTTCAGTTCAGTTTTGGGGACTGTGTGTGTAGTAAGTGTTGGTAGTTTCAGCAGTGAGAGAGGAAAGAGAGAATGATGCTATTGTGTTTTTTTTTATTTTTTATTTTAGAGCTATATATTTTTTCCCTTTAATGTGTTTATTGTTTATTTTTAGTCCAATTTGTGATATTGAAGTACCAGAAAGACTGTCATCCTCTTATGAGCAGCTTAAACGTTACCATCTTGTGGAAAGATGTGTCCGTGTGCCTGCCAGAGAAGGAAGCGAGGAGGAGATCCTGTTGGTTCACAGGTCTGAAATTTGCTTTCCTCTCCTTTCAGATTCATTCAGTGAAATAACACACCTTTCTACCTCCAGATTGTAAAAGTCTACTCCAAAACTTTGTGACTTCAGAAGTTTCAGTGGAGAGTGAGTCACATTGAGTGTTGCACAGATGATGAAGTATGAAGCTGCTATTCCACTAAATCCCCTTTCTCACTCTTTGAATTCTTTTGAGCTATAGGTGTTGATTTATGCACAGCATGAAAAGTAATTTCTAATAAAAAAGGGATAAGACAGAGAAAAAAAAAAGAAAAAAAAAAAAAAGAATGGATGTTTCCTTAGAAGGATTTTTCTCCTCTTTCTTCCAAACTTTCTGAGGTAGAGTGACCCAAACCGAAAAGCTTTGCAACTAATTTCAGTTCAGAATTCTGTTCAGAAGTCATGGCAATGAACTCTGCCTTGGTGTGATGATTGTGCGGCGGGCACATGTGCTCTGTCTGTGTGCTCATTTTCCCTCCTTAGCAGGGAGCAGCCAGGGTGGATTCCTCTGAAAGGGAAGGGCAGCTGGAAGCAGAGCAGGGTGACAAGGCAGAAAGATTGAGTGGCCACAGGGACAATAACAGGACCTAGTGCAGGTCGTGGGATCGATGAGGTTCAGCCAGGAGTCTGGTTTGCCAGATGAGTCCATAGGGATAAGTCTGAGATCAAGCTAGGGATCAGTCCACAGGTCCAGATCAATGGGGTTTATAGCTAGGCAGAGCCATTGCTGCAGCAGAGCTGCAGAGTAGCCACAAGTGAGAGCTTTGCCTTAAAAACAGCTCCAAAGGAAGGAAGGGAGCCCCTGTCACGACCTCTTTGAAGAGCTGCTTGGAGGGAGCCTCCCCTGAGGCTTCTAGATGATGTTTTCTAGGCCACCAGCTGCATCGACTGTAAACTGGTCCTGAACACTGCAGCCAAACCCCCAGAGGGATGTCTTGATCCTTGTAATGAGACCATAGCTTGGTCCTGAGGCACACTTAAAATAATCCAGCGTGCATAACAGTATTTTTCCTCAGAAACTGCTTGTTCATTAGAATGTAACTAGTGCCAAATACAAATTAAAGTTTTTTTTAAAATGTTAAATATAGTGCTGATAGGGTTCTAAAGAGTCTTGATTACTATTCCCAGTGTAGTTGTCCCTGTTAGATGACCTGGGATAGATTATTTGAGTATTGTCTTGTTTTTCATGGATAAGCTGCAGATAATAGTGCTTTCTCCTTTCTTTAGGTTTTAAACTAACAGCTAAACAAAACACTTTCAGATTGAAACAGACATCTACATGACAAATATATAACTACTCTGGAAATGCTTTGTATGTGTTCCCAGATAGGCAATGAGGCTGATGGAAAAATTCAGCTAGTAATTACAATCATTCAGGTTCTTGTCATTGTAATCCTGTTAACTCATTCCTTTTTTAAGCCACTGATTTGTTTTATTTCTGTTAGATGGCAGCAGAGTCTCTCATTCTGCACGGTGAAATTCTAGTTGCTTTGGCTTTGGCTACCAAGGGGAACACACACACAGTCTGAGCTGTAGAACAGATAGGAGAGTAGATACCATTGGCCTCCTCTCTGTCCCACTAGACAAGAGTAAGAAATACGTGGCAGTGACTGTGCGAAACACTGATTCCAGTGCACTCTTGAATTGAGTGCACTGGAATTAGAATTGAATTAGAATTGAAAAGAGAGTGATGGTGCACACCTGGTAAGGGACATTTTTCGACCAAGGTCATAATTCACACTGATGACTATCAAAATCATAATTTAGTTTTTGGTATCTGTATATAGGATAGATTGCAAAATAGACTGTTACATGATGGATGAACAGTCTTTTTCAAACATCAGGACTTATTGCCCTCACCACCAGAAAGGGAAAGGAATGTCCTCATGTTCTTCTAACAAACAAGAATCCTTGTTCTTCATTGCAGTCTGCATCTAACATTCCAGAGTTCCTGATGGATTTATAAAGTCTCACAAAACCATTTTAATATAAATTCTGTTACTTCTTATTACATTTTGCATTAAAGAATAAAGATATGTTTACCCAGGTAAATGGTGTGTTAATATCTTTCTCTCTTCTGCAGTTCTGAGCACTTGGAAGTTGCCAAAAGCACCCAGACAATGAATGAAGAAGAGCTGAAAAGTGTGTCTGGGAATTATGATGCTTTTTTCTTTCATCCGGTGAGCAAATTTTTTTTCTCTTGAGAGTTAACAGCATTTGTATTATTAAATTCAAAAGTGCTTTTCCAAGTAGCGGAAAATTGGCAAAACATTTTATTGCTATTTAAATTGTATGTATTAGCATTATTGGATGTGGTGGATGTATTTATGGTATTATTGTATCTGTTGCAAGTTTATTATAATGTTGTAATTTAAATTGGTTACATGTTCTGTCATCTATTCTCTACCCATACTATGTCAGTATAGCACACTTAGCAAATGTTATCTCCTTATTTTTTGTCAGTTAGCCACATCACTGAAGACCATTAGGGACCTGCAAATTACATTTTGTTAACAGTTACTCTAAAATATTGTTTCAAGTAAAGCAGTAGAAGTCTTTTGTATTTTTTCTCTGTAAGGTTTCATACCTTATTTTTGTAGATATGATCTTATTTCACTAGTCAGATCAGTAAGTCTATCTCATTTCCTGAATGCTCTAGAGAGACTGTCCTTACAATGGACATGATGATCACAGACAGTTCTAGTAGAGATCATGTTAGAAGCTATAATGTAAAATTCTGCTTTCAGTTACCTGCATACAACTTCAGTAGACTTGCCCTATGTCAGGATAACTTGCTGTTGTGATGTGTGTCGTATCGTGTACAGTTAGTTTAAAAACAAGCTGTTGAGTGATTGGTGATAACCATAGGATAACCTTTTTTAGAGCACATACCGTTGTGCCAAATTAGCAGTAGGAGCAAGTCTGCAACTGGTGGACTCTGTGATGTCAGGAAAAGTGTGCAATGGAATGGCATTAGTAAGGATAGAAAATACTAAGAGAGTCTTTGCTTTTCAACAAAATTTCCTTTGTTGGGAATACCTGTATTTAATTTTATTTTAGGCCTCCAGGTCACCACAGCCAGAGGAATGCAGCAAATGGGTTCTGTTTATTCAACAATGTTGCTATTGCAGCAAAATATGCAAAAATAAAATATGGTCTGCAGAGGTAAGTGCATGGCTGGCTCTAGAGAAGCTTTTCTTAGGCATATTCAGTGTTATTTAGATACCATTTGGCACTGTACCATTTTAGAATAATATCTAGAGTGTCTTGGGTGCTGGGGATCTTTTGTTCATGAAAATCAATTCGGTCCATCCATATCTCCATTAGATTGGGATGCTCTGGTTATTTCATTCAGTGTTTTCTTTTACTGATATATGCAGAATACTAATTGTTGACTGGGATGTGCACCATGGGCAAGGAACTCAATATATATTTGAAGAGGATCCAAGGTTTGTAAGATTTTTTTTTTTTATACTAGATAGTTACATATTATTTATCTTTATATTCTAGATATAGAAATCTTGCAGAATGTGTTTCATTCTCTTGGCTGTTTTAGTTACTATATCATTCCTTTCTTTATTTATTATCAAATAGGGAAAAATATCTAACAAAAATGTTAGGAGCAATATGACTACCTTGGTTTGTCAATAAAAAAAATATTCTAAGCCAGCATTCAAATAATCTGTTAATTCTGTCTGCTCAGGAATCTCTCTGTTTATTTAGGTAATAGTTGGACAAAGCCCATTAGTTTTATGTTGCTTTCTGAAAATAGGTTCTTGAAACAAGTCTCCTTTTCTGAAAATGCCTCGTCTTTCATCTTAAAGGCACCCATACAAGAAATTTGCAGCAGTTGTCTGAAGTTAATTTTGTTCAGAGAGTTACAGGGGAAGGAGTATTCTGTTTTCAGTCAGTAGGGCCTCCAGATTTGGGATATGTCAGTCTTGACATTTTCATTAAGACATGNTAAGATTTTTTTTTTATGCTAGATAGTTACATATTATTTATCTTTATATTCTAGATATAGAAATCTTGCAGAATGTGTTTCATTCTCTTGGCTGTTTTAGTTACTATATCATTCCTTTCTTCATTTATTATCAAATAGGGAAAAATATCTAACAAAAAATGTTACCTAAGGAGTAGCACAGAATGAGCAATATGACTACCTTGGTTTGTCAATAAAAAAAATATTCTAAGCCAGCATTCAAATAATCTGTTAATTCTGTCTGCTCAGGAATCTCTCTGTTTATTTAGGTAATAGTTGGACAAAGCCCATTAGTTTTATGTTGCTTTCTGAAAATAGGTTCTTGAAACAAGTCTCCTTTTCTGAAAATGCCTCGTCTTTCATCTTAAAGGCACCCATACAAGAAATTTGCAGCAGTTGTCTGAAGTTAATTTTGTTCAGAGAGTTACAGGGGAAGGAGTATTCTGTTTTCAGTCAGTAGGGCCTCCAGATTTGGGATATGTCAGTCTTGACATTTTCATTAAGACATGTTTGTTTCTGGTATCTTTCAGTGTTTTGTATTTTTCCTGGCATCGCTATGAACATCAGCAATTCTGGCCATCACTTAAGGAATCTGATTACGATGCTGTAGGTTTGGGAAGTGGAAAAGGGAGTAATATAAATTTGCCTTGGAATAAGGTAAGTATCATGTAGAGCACAAAAAGACAAATGCAGCAGCTTTCTGTCTTGTACATTACGTAAGGCATTTTCTGCAAGGTGCCCTGCTTCACTTGCTTGGCATGTGTCACGGCGCAGTGCATCACATTCCTGATGCAGAATGTCTGCTCAGAAGTATGTCTCAGAATGTGACAATGTTAAAAGAAAAAAATATATATATTCTGTTTTCACCAATATCTTTTCTAGTCATCAAGTTGGAAATAGTTTGAGGATATGATTACATCCCTCATTGCTCCGCAGAGAACTGAAGCTCGTACTCCAAGAGTGAAAGTGCTGGAAATCAATGAAAGTGCTGGAAACAAACCCATTTTCTTAAATGGGTTTGTTTTACTTGACTTTGTAAAGTTTCTTCATCTTTAACTGTATTTCCATAATGTCACAAAGAACTCAGAAGAAGTGAACAAAATCTGTTATTCCAACAGAAGAATATGATCTTTATTGTATTTTTACTACTATATATTATATTGTATGCAATTTTATATTATTGGTATATTATTTGTGTATATGTCTATATTTATAATAAGTTATTTTAATATTATATGTTGTTGTATTATGTTTTGCAGGTTGGCATGGGAAATTCAGATTATCTTGCTGCTTTTTTTCATGTCTTGCTTCCAATGGCTTTTGAGGTAAATTATTTTTGCTCTGTTATTTTAATAACAAAATCACAGGCTGCTTCCTAAACACATTTTAAGCAGGTACCTTCAAATATTTTGTAGAATTGTAGCACCTACCAGTAATGCAAATAATGTATTATTTCTGCTGGTATGAATGGTGTCCTCATTAACTGAATAATATTTATGAAATGTTTAATTTTTAAATATTCAATATGAAGATGTGTATCTTCTCCAGCAGGAGTTATGGGCAATCTTAGTTTTTATTCAGTTTTATTTTGTTCCTGTTTATGGTCTAATTTAAATACAGTTAAACATGGTATAGTTGAAACCAAGTACAAAACTGAAGAGAGGACGTAGAAAGATGTCGGTCTCCATTCCTGTTTTACAACAGTTTGATCCTGAGCTGGTTCTTGTGTCCTCTGGATATGATTCAGGAATTGGAGACCCTGAGGTAAGTAACATGCCGTGGCCTTTGTGCAGTCAATCGTAAATCTGATTGTAAAACACTTCTGCACCTTAAATGTCCAGTGATTGTTAGGTGGATTTCACTTTGACCAGACAAGTGTTTACGGCTTAAAATATTGGGATGAGACTCGTAAAGACCAGATTATCCCATAGATAAAACTTGCATGTTGTTTCTTGTACCTTCCTTTAAAGTAGTTGGTTCAGTATTTTTGCTAGATGCATACTATTGGAGATAAATATTCCAGTATTCTGACTTAGACCCATGTATTTCAGATTGTCCTTTTTTTAACCAACATTCTGAGTCAGGGTTATAGCTCTTTATTAATAATTTTGTTTGCTTTAGGGTCAGATGAATGCCACTCCTGATGTTTTTGCCCATCTTACCCACTTCCTTATGCAGCTAGCTAATGGAAGGCTGTGTGTTATTCTGGAGGTAAGGCTGATGGAGAAGGGTCTTTGTATTAGAGCTAGACATGTATCAGCCATGCTAGACATGAGAATGGATGTTTTTGCAAGTGTCTTTCTGTGTTTTAAAAACGTTTAACTGAAGTATGCTCTTACCTGGGAGTAAAGCCTTTACTGATTTTTTCCTTGCTTTTTACATTACAGAACATCTCTTTAAGAACTCTGTTTTAACTATGAAAAAAGTTTCATTTTCTTGAAATCTGTATTCCAACTTACCCTTTCTGCAGCATGTCAGAAAATATTCTTTTTCAAATAAATAAGTTTGTTGGTATAATATTCCCAATGAAGTCTCCAAGAGTGCATCCATTGTCTAAGAAACTATTACATTTCTTGACCTCTTTTCCCTTGAACTTTCTTCCTTCATACCTTCTCTCTCCAGCAGGAGAGCTACTGTAGGTCCTTCTGTCTTCCTGCTTAAGTGCAAAGAAGCATCCCCTCCCAATGCCAACACGTCGCTGTTCTACTGGTAGTGTGCAGGAAGCAATTTGTCTAGCAGCCTTAACTCTAGTCCTTTAACTTCTGCCAAATCATCAGGTCTACTGAATCTTAAAGTGTCACTCTGTGGAACACTTCCCTTGTATTGACATTTTAGATGGCAGTGATAGTATTTGCCTTCTAAGGATTCTTCCACAGAAATTGTTCAAGGTGCCATGTCTTGGATAGGGTTGAGGAAGGGATATATTTCCAGGGTTTTCATGGCAAAGTCATGATTTTCAAAATTAATTATGCTAAAATGAGTGGCATCATGCCCCCACAAAATTCAAGTTGCCTTCAACTTACTGTTCCCAGATCGAAAACTATTGACTTAGATGTGTTTGCATAGAATTTTCCATTTCATGTTCATATATATATTTCATATATATTAAATTATATATGAAATATAATATATATTTCATATATATTTCAAAAGTTTAACTTTTAACTTACATTTTACAAGTATTTGTTGCTTCTGTGGCACTTCTTTTTTTCTAGGGTGGTTATCATTTGAAGTCATTAGCTGAATCAGTCTGCATGACTGTGAAAACTTTGCTCGGAGATCCTGTACCTCAAATAACTGGAGAAATGGCACCTTGCCTAAGGTAAGCCCAGAAAGAACTTTTAATGTCACATATTTATCAAAGAAACTGAAGATGTCCATGCTTCCAATGTTTTGCTGAAACAGGATTTTAATATAATACTTAATAGGATACTAGTTTTCGATGCAGAAAATTACCATTCCAAAAAAAAGTCAACCTAGATACAGTTTTGTGTGTTTTATTTTCTGTAAATGGAATTCTTTCAAATTCTGAGAAGTTCTTGATGGATTATAATTTTGCATTGTTTATAGCTGGATATTTCCAGGGTAACAAGACCATATCATTCAAGGCTGAGGCCAAGCAGTGTCAGTTAATAGCAGCGATTTTTGGAAAAGTCTGTAATTGCAGTGATTAGTTCTTCAGGCAGCAAAAGCACTTGCTGTAGCAGAGCAAGTGCAGAAGCTGACTGTCCTCTCACCAGCAAAAGCTGCTGCTCTGCAGAGCCAGTCTGCATGACTCTCCAAATTAAACTTTGGGCCTGACTTATTTTTGGAGATAGTAAAATTGCATTTGCACAGTAGTGCAGCTGACCTAGGAAAGCATTCTGTACCTTGGGCCTGTGTCAGTCCCACTTCTACACAGGGTCTTTCTACATTTTCCTGTGCCATTTTCTGCAGATCTCCATGCATCCGATCTTCGCTCTCTCTCCTATCACAGTAGCTGCTCTGTGACTTTCCTCAGCAGTAATGTCCCTCTTGCATTTTGGTGGGTAAAAGGCAGCACCTACTGGTTGGCTGTGTTATTTAAATTAAAACTCTTACCAGCTAGGTAAGCAATGGAGATGTATACAGGTTCCTGGACAGAGTTGGATTTATAACCCCAAACACTTACTAAATAATCTCTAAACAGACAAAATTTGCCCTACATATAATCTGACCTGTATTATTGTTGTATGATGGTTGTATGATGGCTAGTGCACTGGGATAGATAGTGCACTGGGACCTTTTGCCATAAACAAAAGGCAGTAACAAGGAGGAGAGACTTTTACACAGAGAATATCAAGGAATTTGATTTCCTTAGTTTCTGCCCCATTTCAATCCTTGTGAACAGATTGTTTTGCTGTTGCAAAGTCTAATTGCTCCTTTGCATTCTGTAGATGAAATCTCTGACAGAGCAAAGAGGAACAGGTGAAATCCTGTCTTTCCTGATGTCAGGGTGAAGTGTGTCTTCTCAGAAAACAGCGTCAGGGTCTCACTCAATGTGTGCAAATGTGTGCTTAAAAAACAGTTACTGTATGTGTGCAGAAATGTTCACTTCTTTTTTTTTGTTTTATTTTGATTTGCACTTTCATGCAGTCTTTCCAAGTGATCTCCCATTGATTCTCATGCTCCATTTTTCTGTTTTGCATTTTTGGAATGGACCAGAGTTAGTTCATTTTCAGAGTTTTTTTATACATATATATATATATGTATATATATATATATATATATAGTTCAATATTGTTGAAGTTGTTATAGTTCAATATTGTTGAAGTTGTTAATTCTGTTTCTTTTGTAGTGCTATTGAATCTATTCAAAATGTGAGAGCAGCACATAAGCCCTACTGGAAATGTTTGATGTATGAAGGTAATTGGTAAATGGGTTCATAGTGAAACTCAAAATGACTAAAATGAATACCACTTATTTAAAATAATTGAACTACCAGTTCAAATATTTTATGAAACACTGAAATAGGGTGAGGCTTTATTTAGGGTTAAATGCAGAACTGAACTGCAGTGGTATTAGGTTGAATTCGGAATGAAACTTCTAAACATCAGACGAAAAAAATAGTCCTTTGATTTCTTTCTTTCTTTTTTTTTTTTTTTTTTTTTTTTTAATATTTCTGTATGCTGTGTCAAAACTATAGCCATAAGATTTATGATCATTTAAGACTTTTTCACTAGATTAAAATAAATACTTCCACACTGGAGGTTGTTGATATCATCTGTGTCAAGAAATATCGCACATGGAAATAAATATGCACACTGCAAATATGAATGTGCACAGTTTTATTAGTAAATAACTAAAAATTAACACTGATCAGGAATTAATACATTGTTTTTTCTCATTTTTTCTCATTTCTTTTTTTTTCCCTCTAGATGCATCTTTTTTACAAAATCCGAGCACTAAATTACACATGCTAGAGAAGGCTAATACAAATTCCTCCACAGAAGATGAGCCTAAGATTACCAATAAAGATGAAACAGTTAAAGTAGACAGGTTTTTGGAACTGCACATGAAAAATATTCTATTTCCAGTACCTCCCATCAGAACAGCAGCAACAATTGAGTCTAAAGCTTCAGCACATTTGCTCCCACTATCTGTCCATGTGGTGAAGGAAATGGACATGAATGAAGTTAAAGATCTTGTCAGGTTGGCTCTGTTTGTCCAAGTCTCAACCTAATTATGAGCATGAGAGATTTAGGAACAGACCGTCATCTAGTTCTCTCTCGGTCATGGTCTTTTTTGATCTCAGTTTACTTAATGTTAGCCAGAGTTTCTTCCTCTGAAAGATTAAGAAATTAGTGTTGATTACCACTCTTTAAACCTCTTTGTAGAAGGAGCCAGAATGTCTTAGAGAAAATAATTTCAAGGGTGATTGAGCAGTTAGTGCAAGCATATTTATTCAGAAGAAGATTTTGTTACAAGGGTCTCCTCTTAAAGCTCTGTGGTCACTTTCAGCTGAAAATACCCAAGCTGGCCTGATCTGAGAAGCTCATTTTTTTGTCTTAAAAGTCCAATTCTGCTAGAAATCTACTTCCTGAATAAATGTAGATCTTATATTTTCTTTCCAGTGCAGAATGGAGACAGGTTTAGAGAATTCAGGAAGGTCTGTCTAGACCATTGTCATCTCCACCTACAGCTGTCTTCAAGAATGAATGTGCAGCACACAAAATATAACCAATCAGTATTGCTGCAAAGTACTATATCAGTGTCCTCTTCAAAAGTACTGGAGTTTTGTCCTTAACCTATTTTTCTTCATTTAATTTATTTTACAGTGCCTTTTATGCAGACCTTGTGAAAGAGAATGAAACTTTGCTTTCTCTTGGGAGTATGTTGGTTGTCCTAGATAAAATACTTACGAAGCAGGTAATAATAATCTGCTTTGATCATTTCAGGTGTTGCTTTCTTTTTATTTCTGCTTCTGCTCTTTTCTTATCAATATATTAGTTACTAGGTCTTTCACAATCCTGCTACTCTTAGCTAGATTGTACTCACACGAGTGAGTATGTTGGTCAGAACCCTTCAGAAATACTTGTTGACACCAAGATATTTTCTAGTTATTTTGGGGCAAGATAGTGCCTTGCTTTTCTGCAGCCATGGCAGATTAAGCAGCAAGAACCTTTCATCACCCATAGATAAAGGGATGAGCCAGGTATTAGCTCTTGGAGTTGAGGGGAGCAGGAAGCTTTTTTAACAAAATATTGAGCAGTGGCAAAAAAAATGAGCAGGAAATGTCACACACTGTTCGGATGCTCAGAGTTTGTCTTTAGGAGCCAGTTAACTTGAGCATTGGTCTTTAAGGCTGCTGTGCTATGTGAAGCTGTCCCCACATACTATTATTTGTAGAGTTTATTTGGAGTTGATTTTTTCTCTCCATCTTTATTGATTTATTGAAGGTGCAGTTTGATATTATTTAAAACACCACTGTTCACTATAAAGGCAGTAATTTAAATCCAGCCTTTTGACTCTTACAGGGTGAGGAATGCAGAAAAGATAGACTTTGAGGGTGTGAATTTGTGTTTATATATAATAACCTGGAGAACTAAGGAGAAAAATGGCAAACAAAAAAAAAAAAGCAAGCAAACACAAGTATATAATGAGATCCTTATAAATCAGTATTGCTATTTGAATGAAAAACCCTCTCTAAAAGTATCAAGCTTGTGAGGAAGAGTTACTATCAGAATTGCCTCTTGCTTGTAACCTTGCTTCATATCTACTGTTGGTAGCCACCACTGTAGTCTTCAGGGACAACTTTCCTTATTTTTTTTTCTTGTTAACATTTACTAGCTTTAAATATAGCTGAATATAGCTCTAGGAAATTCAATAAATATTTTAAAAACATGGTAACTGGTGAAAAAATATAGAACTTGTAATTAGCTGCAGCTGCTAAGCTGAGCTTTTTATGTTGACAGAAAGAGAAGGGAGCACCTAGTTCAAAGTATTACAGAGCAGAAACAAACACTTGAAGGTAGAATGAGTATTACTGACATTTGTGTTTACCAGAGAAGAATCACTTGCCACAGTTAAAGAGTCAGAAAGAAGAGTCAGAATTACAGATCAGAAAGAATCTTCTTGTAATAGTGTGCATCCTGCTGGTGCAACTTGACTACTGCCACACTAAGGCATATCTGATCTACAGATTATTGAGAGACCCAGGAAAGATGAACTTACCCCAGAGAAGCTTTTTTTTCACAGTTGCCTTTCGACATAGGACAACACTTTTGAAGTAAGTTACCAAATAGAAGGATTTTTTGGCATAACAATCAAATACAGCCTTTTTGTAGAAAATGAATTACTAACTTTTTTTTAAATCTTACTATGTCGCACCTTTCATGCAGCTTTAGTTTTGTTTGAATCATACCTATATACAAACATATAGAAACCTTAGTTATAAATGAAAATGGCATGGTATTATGCAGCATTAATTATTCCCCCCAAAAAATGTATTCTGTAGGCATGCAATGGAATTGCAGAATCACCCAGAGCTTCCCTTTCTGCTGCTGTTGCACTAAGACATTCTGTTCGTGTGGGGTTTCAAAGGTAAATTTCTCTTTTGCATTTGTGTCCCTTTCACAAACTGTAAAAATATGATAAAAGTGTCTAAGCTATTCCAAGCTGTCTTTGAAAAGCTTCATTTTTAAACAAACAGCACTTTGAAAGGCATAGCATTTTCATATTTAATCAAGTCAATATTGTCTATAATGCCAAAAGTCTTCGCCTTACCAAAGGGAAGCAATTTTAAGGATGATTGCTGTGCTAGCCCAGGCTTTCTATGGTGGATTTTGTCTTTCCGCTTTAGGCCTTCTCCCCCACAGTGTTTGACAGGAGAAAAGACATTTGCTTGAGCTGTCCTGAATATATTTTATTTATATTTCCAAGGGACCAAGTGCAGAAATTATTTGCTTTTTTTTTAATGTAACTAATTTGCATGCAAACTCCTTTAAAATAGCAGTAATTAAAAAAATACTCATAGGTGTATGTATATATGGTTTTATCTTGTGTTCTGCAGAGTGCTCTGCATATTTGTTGGAGACATGGAAATGATACCAAACACAGAGGATGGGTAAGGTTTTTCTTTCAATCAGCACATCAAATCCCAAATACTTTATAAATGTTCCTCACTACCTAGATGTATGATGAAAAACACTGAGGAATCGTTCATATTTACTGATGTTTTATTAATTTTAACCTGAGACACAACAAAAGAAAATTATAAATGTCAAGAAAAGATTGGAAAGTATACATTACGTTAAAATCACTGATAAAAATGAAATTGCATATGAAGAAATTGGAATAATGAACATAAAGGTGTGCAAAGTGTAATCTGTATCTACCCACTTGTGAACCACAGGACAGGATTTGTTCTTACTCGGAGTTAAGTAGATTTTATGAGTGATTAGATAGACAGGAAAGAAGCAGAGACAAAAATCTGAAAGAATGGACTTGGCTAGGACTTGACACATTGTTCCCCATCCACCCCTAATTCACCTGGCCAAGGAAATGCACAGAAATACAAGAATTTTGTGCAAGTAGCTGTAGCCTCTCACTGTGCCCCAAAGTCCATATGTGTTTCAGAGAATGGTTGATCCATACTAGACAGAATTGTACATACTGCTGATGTTGAGTTCTTTATTCAAAGTCATCTTAAAATATCTGTACCCCTCTTTGTGACCTCCCTTAAAACTGATTTGTCTGTAATGTTCAATGCTTTTTTTTTTTAATATGAAAAAAATCAATTTTAATTTTAGAATCATAGAATAGAATCATAGAATGCCTACGGTTGGAAGGGCCCTCTCGAGGTCATCTAGTCCAACCCCCCTGCACACACAGGGCCACCTAGAGCACATGGCACAGGGCTGCATCCAAGCGGGTCTTGAAGATCTCCAGAGAAGGAGACTCCACAACCTCTCTGGGCAGCCTGTTCCAGGGCTCTGTCACCCTCACCGTCAAGAAATTCTTCCTTAAGTTCCCGTGGAACTTTTTATGCTTCAGTTTGTGGCCGTTTCCTCTGGTTCTGTCAGTGACCACCAGTGAAAAGAGGCCAGCCTCATCCTCCTCATTGCCTCCCTTGAGGCACTTATAGACACAGATCATAGGGCAGATGATCCAGGCCCCTGATCATCTTGTGGCCCTGCGCTGGACTCTCTCCAGCAGCTCCACATCCCTCTTGTACTGTGGGGCCCAGAACTGGACACAGTACTCCAGATGTGGCCTCACCAGGGCTGAGTAGAGGGGTAAGATCACCTCCCTCAACCTGCTGGAGATGCTCCTCTTAATGCAGCCCAGGATGCCATTGGCCTTCTTGGCCACGAGGGCACACTGCTGCCTCATGGTCAACCTGTCGTCCACCATGATGCCCAGGTCCTTCTCAGCAGAGCTGCTCTCCAGCAGGTCGGTCCCCAGCCTGTACTGGTGTCTGGGGTTATTTCTCCCCAGGTGCAGGACCCATAACCAGGTGCAGGTGCCATGACATTAACCTCAATGTCATGGCATGTAATTATGTAAATAACTTATCTACTATTGATATATGAGCTAGTGTTTAAAGAATGACAAAAGAAGGTTTTTGAAAAATCTTGCTGGTTAAATGTTGGGATGTGCTTTTATTTACAGAAGAATACTCATGATACATGTTTGTGAGAAAAAACAATCTGAAAAGACCAACTCGAAATACTATATCTCACTGAACTGGAAGGAGGTGAGGTTCACTTTCATAAAGCAAAACTTTTTTTTTAAACAGAATTAATACAGCCTTTTTACAGATTCATGAGATGACACTGAGAATTTTATCCCTCACTGGAATTTGAACACTTGAAAACATTTCATTTTTGTCCTATCTCTTGTGCTTCTCTTCACAAGTCTTTAGTCTGTGTTAGAATGCATAGGTTTGAGGAAAACTTTAGTAGCTGCTACTTCTCATCTTCAAGAAGGCAGAGTCACAGTGTGAAGAGCATAAGGAGAGGAGATGAGTATTCAGTATTGAATAAGGCTGCATTTGTAATAGATTGTTGTGAAAACAGATCAGTATCCTTTTTCCTAGATTAATTTCAAGTTTATTGAGCTTTGCCTTATTTCTCTTTTTAGTATTTGCGCTAAACTGTTTTTCACTTTTGTTAAAGGCTGCTGAAGGAAATGATTTCTTTTCTGCTGTATTTGGATTCATTCTTCCCGTAGCATATAGTTATCAAGCCAATTTAACAATAATAGCTGTTGGACCAAACAGGAGCCTTGGAATAAATGGGATTTCTTTGCTCGTTGGTTTACTGCGAGGACTAGCTGAGTCTCGAATTCTTGCAGTGATTGAGGTAAGAAATGGCACTAAGCTGTGATCATTCAAAGGGCATAGCTCAGAATTCAAGTTGTGACTGAAGCACTTTATTCTCTTTATCCTAAAACGTTAGATTTCCTCTCTGTCCCAGGCTGTGCTTATCACACACAACTTGCATCATGAAAAAAAATAAAGTTAGACATATGCCTCGAAGAGGCAGATACTATTGATACTATCTGGATAACCCCGTAACAGGATTTTCTCATGTGTGTGTGCTTTGCTTTTTAGAATAACTGAAAATTCACTTTCATCCATTTAAAGTAAAATAGTCTTCTTGAAAATAATTGTCAACATTCTTCGTATAATATGGATTCTTCAGAAAAAGAATCTGTAAGAAATGATTTAGAGTGAAGCCAAATGTACCACTATAAACTCTACTGGAAGCAAATAAATTCCATTATTTCCTTCCCTCCCTTTCTAACATTTCCTACTGTTAATCCAGGATTATTTCTTTACCCTCATAGAAGAAAAAATTGAGATGCTTCCTCTATTTGAAAAAAAAAAAAGAAGTTTAAAATTATTTTTTCAGAAAAATCTCAATTTATAGCACCTTTACATTGAAAAATTGAACGTTGCTTGTTCTTGCTGCTAATACTACCAACTTCATTAAAAAAAACTTATTAAAAATATTTTATGTAGTACTGAAATAAAGAATGTTTGATCCTATTTTTTTCTACTGCAATAGAACACAGACATAAATCTAATGCAAACTATAGCTAAAGCCTTAGTGGGTGATTCTACACCTGACTTCGGAGTCTATGCACCGCCTAGCCAAGAAAAAGTACATGCAATAAAAATATTAAGGGACCAGTTTCAGCAAGATTGGAAGATTCTTCAGTGTTTAGGTAAGTCATCTCTTTATCTTTGGTTCTTACTCATACAGGTACATTTTTGGGATGATGAAATACAGTTAGATCCTATAACACTAAAGTCAGTAGTTCTATACTGATCTGTTGTGAACGGGATGAAACTTTAAATCAGATTGATTCTGCCACGAGCCAGAAAGCGGCAAACTCTTAACACAATAACTGTACTCTAAGGAACTTTATTGTTATTCCAATACTTAATATTATTTTTTCAGAAGTGAAACAACCAAATATATTTTAAAGAATCATTGTAAAATATATGACATTCTAATTGTTAATTTGTTTTCTGAATGTCGCTCAAAATCACCTAACCTTTTTATGTATTTAACAGGTCACATAACTCAGTAGTGATTACTCTTGCTTCATTCATAAGTAGTTGAGGATCAGGTAGTCTATTTGTATAGGAATAAGATTAAGCAGGTATATATGCTTTGAAGCATACTTACTAGAAATATTGTTCTGTTGAATAACTTAGGCTTTTTAGCAGAAATCAGTAAATGCCATCAGTAAATGAAGGTGGGTTTGCCTCTCTAAAATAAGATGGCCCTCTCTTTTGGAAGAAATGGTCAACAGCTGTAGTCTCATTCAGATAAAAATGTATTTAAGGGTTTGGGAATTGTCATCTGAACTTGATGAATAACGTTTTTTAACGCTCTTCTTTTTTTAGTGAAGAATGAGATTTCAGGAAACTGACTTCAGAAACATTTTGCACAACAGCAGCAGAAGCAGCAGCAGAAAATGTGTTGCTATTTGGTTTGCTTTTTAAATCAGGAAAAGGATGGTTGATCTGTAGCCAAAATAAGAGCCGTTAACAATTGTTTCATCTTTTTAAGATATGCAGAATCCATATTTTCCTCTCTATATCTAGGGAATTGCACATGCAAATTCTGTATTGACACCAATCATGCAAGACTGACTCTTGAAAACCTGCTTCTGTGTCTTCATTATTGCACATTGGGACCAATGTTATCTGTGACTGAAGTCGGGATTGTATATGCAGTAGTTTGGCTACCTGAACGCCGAAGTAGTCTAGAAGATAGGAATCTGAACTGGGCAGTGATAATATTCAAATATTTTTAAACTGTTCATGCTTGCACTGCTGCCACTGCTACTGTTTGGCAGCAGATCCCACAGACAAATGATTATCTTTTTTTCTGATGTAAAGGATTATCCTAATGTGGACTTCTTTTCTTGATTTTTTTTTTTCAGAACTTGAGAGGAAAAAGATAAAAATACTATGCATACATATAAATTACAAGTATATAATTGAATAAAGCAATGAAAGGATTAAAATAACATACATGCAAGAGCCATTTTAGTGCTTGTATTTCTTTATTAAATCTGTTTAAGAAGGAAGAAAAATATTCCTGATTGCAGGAAATTCCAGATTTAACATCCGCGTTAGCCGAAGTTACAGAAGAAACTGCTATCCCCTTTACTTTGTTTCATTTCTTCACCTGTGAAAAGTAAGGTAGCTCCCCTCACATGTAAATAGGTCACATTGATGCGAAGCACTTTAAAATGCAAAAGCACTGCAGAAGTAGGTTGCAGTGTTACTAAATGCAGCATTAAAAGAACTACATTCTGACACAGGGTTTGTGTGTTTCAGCTTTAGCAGTATCTTTAAAAGAAATAGTTGGTAGCCTGAAAAGCCTTGATTTGTTGTTGCATATTTGAGTAGCAGTTTGTACTGAAGTAATTACCCCCACCCTTCCCAGGTTTTAGGAACTCCATCAAAGGCTGATTTAAGTTTGCAGACCACATTTATTTTTATTTATTTGGGAAACAGAGCTCCTCTGTACGCTGTAAATTTCTGTGGCTAAGGGACTTAATTCTCCCCTCTTTCAAAAACTGGATTTCTGTATAATGACAGTAGATTTGGGAGGGACCCAGAGCTGACCTGCTATCGGCCACAGACATCCTGAAGCAGCGGCCGTAGGTTGTGTCTCTCAACAGCCCCTCGTCTTGAAGAACACTCCCCTGTGACTTAATGGGTTATGCACATTTCCATGTGCACATTCAGAATTTCATATTAATTAAATTAATGGATTTTTATCTTTTTAAAAGGAGCTTAACTGCAAACTGTTAGGGAAAGTCATTCTAACATCAAAAGCAAATTTTTAGGTTCTCATGTGTCCAAACAGAACTGCCAAACTTGAAGTTTACTCTTGTCTTATCCTTTCTCGTCCCTGGAGGGAAAAAAAAAAAAAAAAAGCCTTTTCTAGGAGAAGGCGTTTTCACAAAACATCGTTTTACCTTCCTAGAGCTAGTTTGCCAATGATACAATGGGGCGGTTTAGAAAAATATGTTTCAAAGATGCGATCTAAGGGACAAGAAGTGTGTCTATTTGCACCAAAATTACCTTGCAAAACGACAGAGAGTCGTCTGAAGTTTTTTATTTTTTTCTTCCCCCAGCCGCAGCAGATACAATAAACGTGGTTAGTGTCTTCACGGCAATAGCATCTTTATTATATAATACGCTATTGAAATTATACATATGTAGAGAGATTATATATATATAGTGTTATATAAGCATTAAACAGATAAATATACATATTTATTAAAGCTATTTCCCGTCTAGCTGAGTGCTGTGCGCAGGCTTCCGTCAGAGCTGGGGCAAAATGGCGGGCGGCGGCGGGCGGCGGGCGGCGGCGCCGAGGGCCCGGAACGCGGCCGCCCCTCATCTCGTCTCGTCGCCGTGACGCGGCGCGAAGCGACACGGG
>VWPW01029472.1:653207-679501 GCA_013389825.1 Crypturellus undulatus
TGCCGCCGCTGCGCGGCCGCGGAGCTGCGGGGTGGGAGGGCGGCCGCGTCCTCCGGGCTGGCGCAGAGCTCAGCCGCGCGCGGGCAGCCACAAGTTTTCTCCTCTTTTCCCTGCTGTTTTCCAGGTCTTCAGGCGTAAAGCTGCAGCGCGGTGGACATGGAGAGCATTACGCAGCTGTTCGGGGAGCTGTGCGAGGCGCACCTGGCCGCCCTGCCCTGGAAGGTGCACCTGGGCCGGCGGAGGGTTTGCAAGCGGAGGGCGAAGCAGAACCTGAAGAGAGTCGCCTACAATGCCCTCTTCATGAACCTCTTCCAAGACGAGGCTCGCAGGCTGCACTCCAGTGTTGCCCAGCTCCCAGTGAAAAACAAGATTTTGATGCTCTCCTTCAACTTGAGGGTGGGCGGTCTAGGTGCCCAAGCAGATAGGCTGGAGAGCCTCGTGGAAGAGCTGGAGGCTGCCGATTCTTTGCCATTCACTGAAATCAATTCCATCTTGGACCTCCTTGTGCAGCTTGCCGGAACAGGCCCTCCTCAGCTTGTACCGCAAAAAAAGGACTACTTTCTAAACAACAAATACGTTGGGAGGAATGTCAAGTACCAGGGTTACGATTATTACGACGTGAGTGTGTTTGAAGCAGACATTCAATCTCTCATCACAAATGAAGAGTGTCAGTTCAGCGACACTATCCAGAAGACACTGCAGATCATGGAGGCTGCGCCTGGAACGGGCCTGCCTGCCATGGGGCTCTTCTCACAGAGCTACCCCGCTGGCGACAGGTTTGAGAAGGAAACGCGGGTCTCGCTTTTCGGAGCCCTGGTCCACAGCCGAACCTACGACATGGACATCAAGCTGGACCTGCCGCCCGTGCCTGACAGCGCAGATTTGTCTGGACTTGCAATTAAAGTATGATATCGTTTGGTTTCGGCCCTAAGCGAACGCATGCTTCCAATATGCCCTTTTGAAACTCCTTCTAAATATGTGTGCTCTTTTTTGTGTGTGGGTATGTGATAGAAACATGACAGTGCTTGAATTTAAGCTGGAACAGGGATTCTGGCCTTTGTTGACAGGCAGATAGGCTTTCCAGATACAGAGATGGCAAAAATCTTGGTGTCATCTGTAGCAATGGGCTAAAGATGTCATTGGCCGAGGCCATTTGAAGTTAAGCCGTCAGCTGTATCTGTTCATGCCTGCCTTTGCTTACATTTTTGCCTGCTTTATGTATTGAGCATCTTTGCATTCTTGTCTGTTAGCGTTCAGTCTGGTTGCATAAGCATTCCTGTCTGAGTGTGTGCTCTGCTGTGCAGATTACACTGCCTTACTTGTGTTTCCTCAGCTTGCTGTGTCTTAAACCAGTTGGTATTTTTCATTAACCTTTATATTTCCCACTGTCCTTATACACTTCCAGAGTGTACAGTTTCTAGTGCATCTTTTTTTTCCTTTTACTATCCATTTTATTTATTTTTTGCTATGTTTGCTACATTATATTCTCATTCTAGATAAACAGTTTTTTTTTTTTCCTTCTTTCAGGGAAGATTTTTTCATATTTCTGTACTTTTAATCTCAGTTTTGTTATTTCCATTAATATATGGATTGCTTTGCAATTCCCATTATTTGATGTCTTAATAGAAACCTGAAGGCAGACACGTTAAAAAAGAACCCTGTAGGCATTTAACGTATGCACATCAATGTAAGTTGTAAGGGAGGAGAGGCATAACCTTTTGCGATAAGCATTGTACCCTTTCTGTCACACTGGAAAATTTCCCGAGGAGCATGCTGTATTTTACACGGATGTGCCTTAGCAAGGTTGGCATTTACTAAATTGGAGTATTAGCCTCCGCGTAAAACTGAGTTGAGTGTCTGGTACTGAGCGTATAGATACCTATGAATTTTCTGCATGTGAACAGATTTAACAAGTGGAATTAATCTTAGTTAATACAAATTTGAAGAATTGGGTCCTGAAACATTTGTTGGGAAATTCTGAGCAGTATTATTTTACTGGAGTGTTGCATATTGTTGCATCCCCAGAGGTGAGATTCTCAGGCAGTTGATATGTTTGCAGAAGAAGTTTCAATTTTAATACCAACCAAATGTATTATTTTGATGGTGATTGTTGTTTTATATGTAGTCATTGGTATCTGCAGGTGTAATGAATGAAAGAGTATTTACAAAGTAAGGTTAATATGAAAGGGAAGAACAGATTAAAATACTGTGTCACGAATTATAGCAAGACCTATTCTTTTTTTTTTTAGTATAAATTCCCGTATTAATATATGATTTTGTATGAATTCTTTTGATAGGTTCCTCAAAGCATAGACCAGTCAGAAGACGAGGGATTCCAGTCAGCATCCAACTTGACTCCGGATTCTCAGTCGGAGCCCAGCGTGACACCGGACATAGACCTGTGGGATGCGGTGCTTACGTACGGACCCAGCAAGCGGAGGTGTTGGGAGAGAATTGGATAGTACGTGTCCCGTGCTGGCAAACTTGCTCTACATCATCATCATATATGTGTGTGTGAGGGTGCATTTCGTCTCTGTTCCAGGAGACTGCAGTGTAAATACAGAAAGGTGCAAATTTAACACACAGAATTTATATAGTAAATCAAGAGAGGAATTCAAGAGAATTCGTATACTAAATCAAGAGATAAAATAAAGGTGCTGCAGCTTCTCCAAACTAACTCTTAAGACTAACTGTCTTAAGACTAACTCTTAAAACTAACTGTTTCATAGGAGCAGATCAAAAAATCATCTTTGTCAGAAAAAGAGCAAAGGGAATAATGAAACACTTACTGCCTCTGTGAAATAGGCTCTTTTTAAAAATCGGGCTTCTTATGGACTATGCAGTTTCTTTCAGTCTAAAATAGTTTTCAGTTTCCAAAGAAAAAATGGTAGTTGTACTGAAAGATTTTAATCCATACTGCAATATTGTATTCCTGTTTTCTGTGTCTGTGACAAAAACAGAAACTTTGTAACTGATTTCTTTATAGTATTATTAGACTTGTAGTTCTTTCACCTGTTTAAGAGAAGGTACGTATAGATAGTGGTACTCAGAGAAATCTTGCTCTTTATATTTTCTGTGATTTTTTTTTTAATAGTTCAGTAATGCAGCTATTGCAGTATCATATGGTAGTTTTTTCAGTTCCAAGCTTTCAAAAGCTCATTTCTGGGTCTGATATTTCCAGATCCACTATAGCTCTGTCTAGCTTTATTCATGGTAAAAGGCAGTATTTCTTGATGTGTTTAGACTGTAGGTCTCTCAGATGTATGCCCCTATGTCTGACGGCTTTAGTGGAGTGGATGCTGCTCGAATTCAAAATTTTTGGAGACAGCAGAAGGAGAATGTGTTTCAGAGAGAATAGTTATCCTCACTGGGAAGAACTGAAAGGTGTTAATATACATCATAATAGGATTTTGGCCCTATTTATTTTTGAAGTATTAAAATGTTAATATTAGAGTGGCGCTGGAAATGCAGTTTGTATTGCCCTCATTTTACTACCGAGAAAACTCCAGCAGAGAAAGCCACCAGAGAAGCTTGCTAACTCCCCATCAAGATTTCTGTCTCTGAACAGATACTCAAATTATCTAGAAGTTTCTTCACTGTACTGAATTATGGTTACAGTTTTATGGGCTGAATGCATGTTCTTTTGCTAACATAGCATGATAGTGGTAGCATTTTTTTATGGACAGTGCGTGTTACTGACTGTAAAAATCAAAAAAGTCTATTTGCTTTTTTTTTAGGAGTTATGTTTCCTTCTTTTCATATAATCATTTAATGTTGTGCTTACTCTGATGCAGCCCACCTGGTAAAAAAGAAGAACCATACCTTACTGAAGCTGGGAGAGAAGCTTTTGACAAATTTTACAAACTCCGAGAAGGGGAATTGCAGCTATTTAGTAATACTGTACTTCAGTTTCCACAGCTTGTGCTAATGAAAGAGCCTGAACTGGTTAAGGATGTGTTAAATGTCCTCATTGGTGTGGTATCTGCCACGTTTTCACTCAACCAGGTATGGAAGACACTTTAAGTGTAGTTCTTAGTTACATCTAAGCTTTGTAGGGGTTTCCTCAGAAGAATTAGACTTGCTTGCTTCTTTTGAGATCTTACAGTTATTTTTGGTATTGTTAGAAGGCGAAATGTGGCTGTAGTGTGGTAAGGCAGTATTGGTGTTTGGCAATAGAGGTGTTACTGTAATGCAGTTGGCAACAGATATTTGTACTGCTCTAAGTGAAAATTGATTTGAGAATTCTTGCAGATAGAAATGTAAATAGTTTCCCAGTAGGTTTTTCATTAAAGCATTGGATAGTCTTATTCTGTGTGTTTGAAAATATCATTGACACTCCCAAATTTCAGTGAAATTTAATATGCTTAACTTACTGCCCTACCTCAGCAACCAGAGAACCTGAAGTACTCAGGTTTGTCTACTAGTGTTGTTGTATGTAAACATCTGTTGTTTTAAATCCAAATACATCTGTGAAGTACTTGAAGTTGCCTTTTCCCCCTCTGTATCATTTTAGGCTGCACAAACGTTTGTGATAAAGGAGGGGGTTTATGTATCGGGAACCTCACCAGAGACGATGCACAATCTACTCTCAGAAGTGGCAGAATACGGGACCTACTACACACGACTGAGTCGTTTCTCTCTTCAACCAGTCTTAGATTCTTCATACAACAAAGGGCTTGTATTTCAGGTAATGCAGTCTTCTTAAATCACTTATTTGGAGTGGCCTGTTTCTTTTAGATAGAGAAGGGTAACTGATTTCAGGTAGGCTGGAATGCCTGCGCTCTGCAGAACTGCGACATATTTTCAGGATAAGTATTTATATTTGCTGAAACCCTGCAGTGAAGCCTGTGCAAATTGGAGCTGTGTGTATCTCGGGCTTACAGGCATTGAAACAAGAGATGAAAGCGCTTCATTACCTGGCATTTGATATGTTTATTCCTGTTCTTCTCTTGAAAACTAAAGGAATATCATTTTTAGACGTTCTAAACATTACATGTTTGTACATTAAAATACGGTAACTTATAGTTTATACAATGTAATGCACAAATACAGAATCTGTGCATGTAACTATATATTTTAAAATATGTTGTAATATGTATGTTATTTTTAGAGTTGAAACAAAAATGAAGTTTAGAATCATGTTCAATAGCTTTAATTACTTCTTCACCCTTCATAGTTATTTCTTAAGTATAAATTTTTCTCGAACAGTTACCTGTGAATTACACTGAGCCCTATGTGCATTGTATATTATTAGGTGAATTCACATAGAATTCAGTGAGGATCAGCTGCAAACATGCATTCCTTTTGAATATTTGATTTATGGTAATGCCAACAGAAATTATATATGTACTTCAAAAGGAGAAAAGAAAGCCGCTGTCTTGCTAGAAAAGGTTGGACATTTGGAGATTTCTTTTTTTTTTTTTTTTTTTTCTCCAAAACCCAAACTACATCCAGATAAAGGTACAGGTTTCCTTGGATCTATCTCACAGCTGTTAAAAAGTCAATAGCCCCTCAAAATGGCAACACAAAAAAGGTGAACCAGTTGAACCAATACTCTTTGTGTTCTGCCAGAATATGTAGTCTCTGTGCACTGGATGTAGAAAGGGTTTGGAGGAGCCAGCTGCATGACTCTCAGCCTACTTGGATGTCATGGTGAGAGTATTTCTCCCATATTTTGGATACCTTTTTTTCTTTTTGGAAGAGGGTTTGTTTTTCTGGGGATATAATTGATGTGAGACTTAGGTAGGCTATTAACAGCTTTAACCTTTAACAGACTTTGTCTGTATTTTCTATTGATATTAGGCATTCACAAGTGGGCTGAGAAAGTACCTTCAGTATTACCGAGCCTGTGTTTTGTCAACACCTCCTACTCTGAGTCTTCTAACAATCACCTTTCTCTTCAGAAAATTGGGTCGTCAGTTGAGGTAAGAAAATAATATTAAATATTTAAGCTCTTCAGTGAAGAAACATGCAATCTCTTTCTTCATATGTGTGAAAAGTAGTAGATAGATATTATTACACAGTCTTTGGCGTTTTTCCTGTAGTTTTACGGAAAGATTTATGTCCAAGAAAGGTATAGGAAAAGCACATAAAACCTTTTAAACTAGGTGATCCTACATTTCTTTTGTAATATGTATTTCAAAATACTATAAGGTTGTTGCATGATACTCAACAATAACAACATCACTGAGATCTCAGGGACTTCTGAGGGAAAGATGTAACTACATATGTTCAGTAATCCTGTGTTTCAGATACTTGGCTGAACTTTGTGGCATAGGAACAATGACGCTGGCGATCAGTGGCGGAGCTGGTGCTTCATTTCCTACGGTGATAATTCATTTCATGTTTTTATGCTTTTCTTGGAATAGAATATTAAAATGCTTCAAACAAAGTAGGTAGGATTTTGTATAAATTATTTAGTGCTGGTCTCACTTTGTTACAGAAAAAAGTCCAGAAATAAATGTTGCTTGACTTGCATAAAAATACCACCGAGCGAGTATTGAAATGTTTTGAAATTTACAGGTGCAGTGTGAAATGAAAAAGAACAATTTCAAGGGATGGTACTTGCTCTTTTTTGGATTTGGTTTCTGTATGTGCCTTTGCAAATATGAAAGCGTTTAAAGTCACAATCCATAAAAATCAGAACATTTATAAATAGTACTGTTGCACAAAAGAGACAGAGCAATCTTTATTTAACTTTTGATTAGAAGGGTTGTTTTGGAGACAGGATAAGCTGATCTTTTACCTCTCAGGCCAAAGTAGATATAAAATAACCTGTGGGACCTACATCTAGAATGCAGTGATCCTTTCTTCAGATACTTTAAACTTTGGAATTTTAACCAGTGATTTAAATTTCAATTCTGAAATAAACAAAGGACTCAAAGTAGGCCTTAGAGCGTATGTCTTCTCATTCTAAAAGAGATGTCTGTAGCAAGTCAAATGAATCCGCTTCTAAATATGTTTGTTCCTCTCCGGTGACCATAAAGTGAACTTAGGGTAATTAGCTCAGATTAAACTGATCTTAACTGCAGATATTGTGAGAGCAATCCTGTTCCCTCTGTGTAATGAAAGAGATGTAAGGATGTGTGTTTAGGAATCTTTGTTTCCAGGAACCTAGTGTTATGGTGCAATTTATTGTCTAACATTAGAATATTTCTTTCAGGGTGTGAAATTGCTTTCATATCTGTACAAAGAGGCTCTAAACAACTGTAGCAATGAGCATTACCCAGTTCTTCTGTCTTTGTTAAAAACCAGCTGTGAACCATACACAAGGTATGTGTATTTTTTTGTGTTTAAGAACAGGTTTGAATTAGTAGTCTGGTGAGTAACTGCTAATTTAACATTGTCTTTTGGGATTTTCAGATGGAATGTAAGCTGTGTCTCCATAAACATGCAGAAAGTCATTTATTTTACTGCTTTCCTTCTTTCCCCAAATTTCCCAACCATCAACAACATAAAGGTTTTATGTATGTGTGTATGACTAGATTAGCCCTAAAAATTCTCCCTGAAATCTAAGACTCAAACCTTTAATTTTTCTTCTTGCATACCATCACTTCTAGTAAAGTCCTGACACAGGCAACATCTTTCTCCTGTTGCACAAACCAGAAAAGTTCATGGCTATTTTTTCAGTAAACAAAAATAAAGTGGAATAAATCTGTTATTCGTTAAGTAGGCAGTACTAAGTAGCACTAGGAAATGGATTTCTTTGTATTGCAACAGTTTTGTTAGGCAAGACTCCTCAATTTAGAAGTTGTTAAGTTTGTATAATTCTGAAGAGATAGTATTTTTTAAAAAATATGTACGTGTAGAGATTATAGGTGTAGACCATTATCAGTTTACAGTGATATTTATTAGACATGATGTTATTTAAAGAAAATAAAAGCCAAGGTGTTCTAAATTGAATAATTAGTCACCCTCCTTGTTTTTTCTTCCCTCTGCTTACTTCAGAGAAATTAATTTCAGATTTCTTCAGTTTATCAGAAGATCAGAATATCTCATGATAGGCTCCTATCCTGCAATTTACAGCTTGTAGCTTTATTTCTTAAGTAGCAAGGACAGGATGTTAAGGCATCACTACAGAGCTAAAAATACAAAAGTACACTTACTCATACGTAGTATTAATGGGCCTGACCCCTAAATCTGTCGCAGGTCACTGTCAAAACATCAGTCACATAAGCAATCCAGACTGCCATAGAAGAAGGCAGGTATTGTCTAAAGAGTTAGCCCACTTGTTCATTCAACCTGAAATACATAAGCTAAAAGAAGTTGGTTTTGCTTATACAGTTAATCAAAACAGCAGTTTTAACATGTAAAAAAGTCTTAACTTTTACTTAAAAGCTCAGAGTTGAACTGTGGTTTCTATTCTTAACATTTCCTTTTATCATGCTCAACAAACCAGCAGCTAGTTGCTAGTATTGCAACTAGCCAGGAAGCAAAGTATTAGGTTGAAGGTGTTCTTGAGCTTTTTTTAATTTATAGTTTCATTTTTATTTATTTATTTTAATCAAAAGCCTTTTATCACAGAGGGGAAATATGAAAAAGCATGAACATATATTCTAAAATAGTAGTTCTCATTTTCTGCACATATATCAAAAATATCTCTAGTTCCAAGGAAAAGTGTTTGCATATTTGTTTTATACTCTTTCTTGTTTCTCCTTGCTAGAGTTATTTGACCTGAAAACAAATCCTTCCTGCCTTTCTTTCTGTTCTTTTGATGTGTCTGACTAGATGACTAGAGACTTCTTAATATCCACTTAGTAATGTGCAGTAATGTGCAGTTATGAAGATTGTTTAAATTGTTTAATTGTTTTAATTGTTTGGTCTTGAATGTGTGATATAAAGGGAATTTCTTTTGAGCAAGAAAGCACAGATACAGTCTCATGTATCTCTTTAATATTAGTGCAGCAGCACTTAATTGCTCATTTTTAACCTTGTTAATATATGCTTTGATGTTTTAAGAATATCCTTGTTGTTATTATGTACTTGCAATAAATTTGAAAAGATGATTGATTTTTTTTTTTCATTATGCTGTAATAATTTCTTTTTTTAGATTTATCTATGATTGGGTGTACAGTGGTGTATTCAGGGATGTTTATGGCGAATTCATGATCCAGGTGAATGAGGATTATCTTTGTTTCAGAGGTACAGTACATTAAGATTCTGAATCTGGTACATTTTGAATTCATGCAATCTGTGGTGTTTTAATTAAAATTTCCTATGTTTATCCTTTTGTCTGATGTGCAGATAAACATTACTGGACTCATGGCTACGTTTTGATTTCAAAAGAAGTAGAAGATTGTGTCCCTGTATTTCTTAAACATATTGCTAATGATGTGTACATATGTGGGAAAACCATAAACTTACTGAAACTGTGTTGTCCTAGGGTAGGTGTTGGTTTGG
Source organism: Crypturellus undulatus (assembly GCA_013389825.1). Lineage (NCBI taxonomy): Eukaryota > Metazoa > Chordata > Aves > Tinamiformes > Tinamidae > Crypturellus > Crypturellus undulatus. Next base: position 662,607 of record VWPW01029472.1, read on the forward strand.
TTCTTTCTTACTATGTTGAGAAATGCATGATTCTTAAGGCTTTTAGCAAATTTGATCTTTTATTAATAAGTGGTATTACATAAGCACAGTGTTGATTCATGTATAATTATTTAGTCTCAGATATTTGTGAACTGATTATCTATTCCCTTATACCTCACTGCATAAATATAAAATCTTAATAGCATCAAATTTATGCTATCCCATGTATATTCTAGACTTCTGCTTTTCTGTTGTATTGAAAGCAAGAATGTTTTATGTTTCCAAACAAGTACCCTCCCTTCTTCACACAACTCATACTGTTCTTTTTGTATTTAAGAACACCTCTTTTACCAAGTAAATTTTTTTTACCTAATTCAATTTTGCATTGCTCTTTTATTTCATCTCTGTCTACCACTTTGTTTCTGAGAAGCCCTTAAGCAGTTTACTTCCTATTTTATAGAACAAGTCTTTTTGATACGAAGAACATGTTAAATTACTTAGTGACTCCCCTATAAGTATCTCCAACAGTGAAGCAGCCACAAAGATTGTTCTGAATCTATGGGCCGAGCGACTTGAATTCTGTTTCTTGTAAGGTCTGAGGTGCCCAGTCTTGTCAGAGCTGAGCATCCCCTCCATGCAGGAGCCCAGTGTTTCATGTGGGATATACCCCCGGCCAGTTCTTTCAGTGACTGCTCCTCTTAAGTGCTCTCAGTTCATGGTTGATGTGTGTCCATAGTGCTGGGCTCTGTATAAAGCAACATAATTCGTCAGTTCCGTTATGAAAGAGTAACATCTTTGTCAGTCACTAAGATAGCATCCCATGGATAACATACTTTAACACTTTGCAATTAAAAATGTATTTAATTGGAAATTTCTATTTATTTTTCAGCATTATATATGTTGGTCAGACATTCCCGTTCCCCGGATTTCAGTTATTTTTTCCCTGGAGGAGCTGAAAGAAATAGAGAGAGATTGTGCAGTGTACGTAGGTCGAATGGAAAGAATTGCCCGATACAGTTCAATAAGCAAGGAAGAAAAGGCAAGTGAGGAAAAGAATGAAAGGATAAAAATTTTATTTTGGGGATTTCTTAAATACTCATTTTTTCACATTTATTATGGCTTTGAAAGAATTTGCATCCATGGTCAGAACTTTCATGTTGACCAATTGCATTTTGCTTTACTATCTTAACAAATAAGCTTTTCATATAGTTTTTAAAAAAATTAGGTGGCACGCTGCTTTTTCTTGGTGTTTTCATATTTTAATGAGTTTTGGACTACCATCAAAAAGCTTTGAAAATATTCTGTTAGATTATAATTTGACAAATACAACAAGCTAATTAGTAACCTCTCCTTTTTGGCAAATTATTTTGTCTGAACACTTTCAAGATAAACAGACGTACGTCTGTCAGATGCCATTATTCTGGTGTATAAATCAGACTGATTTGGTTCAGTGTATTGTCTGGGGTATGAATAAACTTTCAATATTTATTTAACTAATAAAATATAGACTTGCTATTTAATTGCTGACATTATTTCTACACATGGACAGTGACTGTAGATTAATAGCCATTTCAAAGTGTGCACCTGTCATTGCAGCACTGTATTTTCAAATCTAAAGCAGTAGCAAAATGGCCAATGGAAACATTTGTTTTATAGGATTTACGCATGGAAATAGCTAAACAAGAATTAATTGTTCATGCTCGAGAAACTGCTAGTAAAGTACTAAAAGCCATTAATGGTAAGTTGTGATGAAGCTTCTTGTGTGTATGTGTTTTTTTTTTTTTTTTTTTTTTTAATGTGTTTGCTAATATGAAATAACGATATCTTTATTATAATACAGATCGACAAATATCAGAGCGAATGGCTTTGGATGCAAAGAAACGGGAACAGTTCCAGAAGTTGAAAGAGCAGTTTGCAAAAGACCAGGAGGTATTTATTTATTTATTTATATTTATTTTCTTATTTTTAAAGGTTAAGTGCATTTTCTAGGTAAATAATGGAAAGAATATTTTGTTTTACTGTATTGAAGTTACGTGGATCACTTTTGAGGTAAAGATAAGAACTTCTTGTAGTTGTGTACATCTCAGCTGGTGTTAAGAGTGGTTTTTAAGAGTTTTAAATATTTATGCAGCGTCGCCTTGCAATAAAACAAGAGGAGATTGATGATGATTTCAGCTATGCCCGAGAACTCAGAGAAAGGGAAAAAAGACTGAAAGCTTTAGAAGAGGAACTGGAAAAAAAGGCAAGGTAAATGTATCTATGACTAGTCTACTACACCTTAGAAACTCCATAATCATTATAAAGACCTCAGGAAAAATTATTTTACATTTTACAATTTTACAGTTTATAGTACTAGCAGTTCCCTGATGTCGCTCTAGAAGAGTAGTGCTGCTACCTCATGTAAAAAGACTCATGTAAGGAAGGATTTTTGGTAGTCTGTGAGCAACCTTATGATTTAGGCATGGTCAGTACTTCAAAAATTTGGGAACCGCCGATTTGCTGCAACACTACAGTTTGTTTTCTGTTATGATCAGAATTTGAGGAAAAACTTAAAAGTAAGTTTTATAATTGAAAATGGAGACCGCAGCAAAAATGGTCAAATGTATGTCAAAACAGAAAGAAAAGGCAGAGAAATTGCACTGATAATTAATTATTTATATTATTCATGTTATATATCTACGTGCTTCATTTTCTTCTGTTATATCTATGTGCTTACCAAAAATGAGTGACTTAACTATCATAGTTACAGAAACACATGTTGACTAAGAAGACAATCTTGTTTTGTCCATTTGTTTCTACTCCATGGCTTTTAGTTTTCAAAATCACTTTGTCATTCCTGAGGTACAAAATGCTCTCATTCTCCAGAAGGTGAGATGAAAAGTCAAGTTTTATTTTTACCTTCATTTAGGCAAGAATTAATTGACCATTATAGCAAACTTTCTGATGACGCAGCCCGTAGGGAACAAAGAGCTTTATGGAAAATCCAGCGACACAAGTTGGAAACGGCCCGTCTCAAGTTTCTGTTAGAAGATCAAAAGCGAATCGAGGTATCTTCTAAAAGGATTTAAAGGAATGTTTTCTAGACCATTTAGTATTTCATTCATTAAAAACTTTTGGTTCTGTCATTTTTACGTTTAGGAAATGCTCGAAAAACTTCCAAATGGAAACTATAGGAGAAAATTAGATATTATTCCACATGAACGATGCCCACTTGCTTTAGATACAAACATGGCTGTGCAAGATCCACGTTCACAGGTGGGTTTATTTTCTTATATAAGCTCCCAGTAGCTGTAACAAGTTTCGCTGCAGTGAATTGGTTCACTTCAGTTTGGGAAACAGAAGATTCCCTGCAGCAGCACAGTGAGTAGCTATCTCAGGATTTGTAGGGCATCAGAAGAACTGGAAGTGTGAAAACCTTGTGCAATAGTGTCGTAATGAGTATCTTCATTGTATGACCAGCCATACAGTGTAATAACTACTTCTGTTTTAGGAGTCATCTGTGAAATTGCTGCCTTCTACTGAGAGACTTGGCAGAAAAGAATCAGAGCCTGACCTAGAGTGCATTGCTTCCACTGACCAAACATTGGCTACGGCGCAGCCAACAACACATGAGGCTGATCAGCATCTTCAGCCTGAAGTAGCAGAGTCTCAATGGCGTTTCCAGCATCCACAGCAGGCAGGCAGCTCTGCACTGTTCCAAGGTGCTACTTCCTTGCCTGAAACTGATGTGAATATAGAAGATTTTTTATCAAAACCGCAAGAACTGCAACCTGCTACCATTAGTGTAGAAGGATCTCTGCTGGATGAAGCATTTCAGAACATTAACTCTGACCTTTCTGAGACTTCTCAAGGAAGTAGAAATCAGCTTCTCCTGAGAGGACCACTTGAAGCAGAGGGTGACGCACCATCGTGTCAGCAACACGAGTATGATTTCAGTACCGTCCTCAGACCCACTGCGGTCTGGCAGGGACACGTTAGGGTTGGAGAAAACGTGTTTGAGGCAGACTACAAAAGGCCTCGGTGGAACATTCATGGCCATGCATCCGACTCCAGCATCAGGCTAGGAGAATACATGCCTCACGAGCCTGGGGAATGCCCACACTCGCGTGGGAAAAGCAGCAGCTGCGCTTGCGACGATCAGCCCCACCGGCCCCGGTGGAACATCCATGGACATATTTCCGAAGCCCATATTAAGATCGGGGAATATGCTTCAGAGGTAGAACCTCCACGGCCCAGGTGGAATATTCATGGACATGCCTCAGAAGGCAACATCAAGGTTGGTGAGTATGTGTCAAACGTGGCACCGGCAAGGCCTCGGTGGAACGTGCACGGCCATGCATCTGATGCCAACATTAAGGTGGGTGAAAATGTGTCGGAAGTCGTCTTGGCGAGACCCCGCTGGAATATCCACGGGCACGCATCCCAGTCCCACATCAGGATCGGAGAGCTGGTTTCAGACACGGAGCCTCTGAAACCTCGTTGGAGCCCGTTTGGCCACGCGTCCCAGTCGAGCATCGAAATAGGGAAGTGGGCCCCATCTGCAGAGAATGACCCCATTCCTCACCGCAAAGCCATTTCTGGTCCCTCTTCTAGCTCCACGGTCCAGGCTCTTCTGTACAATGAAGAATTAGCTCCTGCTGAGGGAAATAGAATGGAAGTAAAAATATCACAAGCTGAGAAAAAGACTTTACCACAGTCCCAGTCATCTGACAGCATTCCAGCCTTACCTGGAACCAGTGCCAAAGGTGACAATAAAGAAGACATAATGGAAGGGAAGCAAGAAGGTAAAATAAATTCATTCAGCATTTAAGATCACATGAAAGAAACTGTAAATATTTATGTTCAAAACTTAATTCCTTGTATGTGCTTTTAGACACTAATAGAGAACAGAGACAAGAATTTTGTGTTAGTCTCATTTCCTATCCTAGCACAGCATTTAAAAAAAATTGATCTGAAACTTTACCAAAGGACAGCCTAATGTGATCTTTAGTTAGAGCACTTTCTGAATTTAAAATAAATTCTTATTCTCTTCTAAATAATCTAACCCTAACAGTGTTAATACAATGAAGAGGACAGGCACTAAACTGACATGGACTATGGAGAAGAACCATTACTGGGGTGGTTATTTTCCTGACAATCTGTATTCTATGGAGAAGTTTTGGAGAGCCTCAGGGACAGATCTGTAGTATAACTAAATATTGCAAGCAGTTCTAAGTAGTCACTGTCTTTAATTTACTTGTAGTTACAGTAATTGCAGATGGAGTCAACAAGGACTCTTCCCCGGATTCTTCACAGAGCTTACAGGTAAGAAGCACCATAGTTGTAGTAAAGATTTCCCATTGCTTCAAAAGATTAAGCAGTCTGGTAGCTAAAGTAATGATTTCTCTCTTAATTTATCAATTACTATAACACCATCTTATTTTTTTTATTCTGAAAAATGCAGGTGAGTAGGCTGTGTTATTTTCAATAGGAACAGCTATTCAGTTACACTGAGAATGAATAATTGAAGCTAAGAGCTGTCATTAGGTTAATTGGTGCTTTTTTCCCTTTCTTTTAGACAGAAGAACCTGAAAAAACAGTTCCCCAAGACACAGTACCTCAAGCAGCGTTGGTTTCTGAAACTAGTGCTCCCGAGGTTGAGAAGGAAGAAGAAGGAGAGGATACATGGAAGAAAGAACAAGCTTATTTAAAAGCCTTGTCGGACCAATACTGTATTGAAAAATACCAAGATAGTTATGATTTGATGTGTGAGTAGAACTCTTGGAGTAGCAATCAACAGGAAAATGTGGTAAACCTGAGCACCAAAACTGAGCACAAGAAGAAATACCTAAATTACCAGTGAATCACCAGTATTACAAAAATGTAGCAATCAAATAATCCCTTTCTAAGCATAAATATGCAAAATAGATTTTGACTCATTATGATTCCCAACTCCTGAGGGGTTTGGAGATACTTGTAGAAATGGGTTACCAAATGGCTTAAATACAATAACTTATGATGTTTAAATATTTTTAAATTCAGCAGAACTGCCAGTGTCCCATCTCTTGCACCATGTGATTCCACGATCATACACTTTTCCTGTGGACCCTACGGTACAGTCAGCAACAGATGAGACGGCTGTTCAGCTGAGTGAGCTCCTATCTCTGCCTGTGCTGATGAAACGCTCCATTACTGCTCCCCTTGTATCCCAGTAAGTATTAGCTAGAAATATTCATTATTTAGCAGCTTGTTCAGTGCCATTAGCTCTTTTCTGAGACAAGAATTATGCGCAGATCTGTTGCCGTAAATTTTCTCTCCGCTTCCAGAAGTGAGCCAGTGGATGCTCCCCTACTAATTGAAAAGCTCAGATTTACATTATAAGCAACAACATAAACTTTTATGTGTAAATTCAAAACGTGAAGGCCCGTCTGAAATATAAGGGCTCGGAGACAAGTCTTTTCTGTTAGACTTCTGGATTTTGCAGCAATTTGGATTTGTGACCATCAGCTTCCTTGTTCTTTTAAAAGAAAGTGTGTCATTATTTGTGCTGGTATATATTTGGTTTTATCTGGGAAGTCTGATGATGAAAAGTAAAATAACAGATGGAAGGTTGGCTGAGGGGGTGTGTGAAGAAGGAGATAGGAGAGAAAATCTTTTGATTATGTGAAAATTCGTGAATGTAGAAATGTTGATCAGGATATATTTTTGATCCTGTGGGAAATGCAGCTTCTTCAAGGCGGTTTTGAAGTTATTTTTATTTTTGGAATAAAGAGAATAAAAAGGGAAGTTATATGTGCATTGGACCATTTTCCTGGTGTTTCTAATGGTAAATTAGAATACATAAATATCAGAATACACAAATACTAGACTACATAAAAGATCAGCTTCTGTCAAGAAAGCCATTAACCACAGATGTGTCAATGCTTTCTGGTTTAGAATCTTCTTTCTTGTAAGTTTAGGGTTTTTTTTTCTCAATATGCTATAATTCAAATTTAGTGCACTGCAGAAAGATCTAATTCATTTTTAAACAGCCAAATCAGCCACCAGAGCTGTCTTGTGTGCAGGGACCAATATTCAGGAAAAGAAAAGAGCAAACGAATGAGGCTGAGTTGTGTGCTGATAAAGCTGGACTATTCCTGGTATGCAAGTTAGTTTAAAGCTAGTTTGGGTACCTACACTGTACTGCAAACTATACTGTAGACCTGCTCTCAGTATCTAATGCAAGAGCTTTGTCCTTTAGGTTGTTCTTAGCAGGGATTTAAAATTTCTCCCTAATCTGCTCATGGAGGTAGCAGAGAGAAGGCTGTTGAAAAAAATGTTGCTGCAGGTTCAGCAAAGTGACCATGAGGTTTAGTCAGATAGTCCTGAAGTCCCAGCTATAAGAGCAACAGCTGGAGAGTTAATCTGCTGGCATAGCCATGGCTGAATTTTAACAGGAAAGAAAAGGTGGCTTGTAAGAATAATCCCTTCTCTGTGTTTTTATTCTTAGTGTGTCTCTTGTGAACAAAGCAATAGTTGATTACTACTTTGTGGAACTGAACGTAGAGAAGCACTTTGAGGCACTGAGACACTTTCTGTTAATGGAAGATGGGGAGTTTGCTCAGTCACTGAGTGACCTGCTCTTTGAGAAGGTACTTGCTGTGGCTTCTTAATCCTTTGGGTTTTTTGGTTGTCTGCGTTGATACATCCGGCTTAATTTGAGTGAAAATGAGTAAATGATGTGAATTAGCATCCTGGTCTTATGCCATGTCAGTAAATCTTTAGTGTTATGGCTATAAAGACTGGAACAAAGGAGCTTTTTGCTCTGGAGTACTCAGAAGGGATGCCCACGCCCAAGGAATTCCCGAGGAAGAGAGTGGTGTTTCCCATTGCACTGGGATTTTGTTGCACTGAGGATGGTAACTTCTAATTTTGCCAGATCACCACTGTGCACGGGCATTTTGCCCTTTTTCCTAGGAGGTGATGCTCCCAGTTTTCCTGCCCCATTGCCCTGCCCTTTCCTCTCAGCCTGCAGCACAACTAGAAGAGCCTGTGGCCAGTGACTCATGCTGTGAAATGTCCCTTCTCGCGTGGGGCATCCTTCAGTGGGGAGGGCACCTCAAGGGAGTGCTGGACCTCTGGCAAAGTGGTTTTCTGGTGGGTGGTGTTTTGTCCTTGACTTTCTGCTCTGCCAGGCCTGAGCCATGGCAAACTGGATACTCTGGACAGTAAATAATTGGGAAGTTGCATCCTGTGCTCTTTGGGCATCCCTCCTGCGGAGGTAGAAACTGCTGCACGGGCCAGGAGTAAGAATAGTGGGCAAGAAAGAATAGGTACCACTTTACCATCCCATTTTACCATCCCATTCACCTGCACTCAACACCAGTAGATTAATACTGTGTAATTAGTTTTTTTCTTCTTCATTTTTGGGGACAGCTTGGATCAGGACAAACACCTGGTGAGCTGCTGAATCCACTGGTTCTCAACTCCATCCTGAATAAAGCCTTGCAGTACAGTCTTCATGGTGACACCAAGCTTGCTTCTAATCTTTCTTTTGCACTTAAGTACCTTCCAGAGGTGTTCAAGCCCAATGCACCTGATGCTCTGAGCTGCTTAGAGCTAAGATACAAGGTAAGAAACTAGGTGGAAAAGAAGTGGTCTTGGAGTTATGTTCTGATTCTCAGGTACCACAGTAGAGAGAATGCGTTCTTAATAATGGAATACCTTTTAAAATGGAGTCAAGAATTGTGTAATTAAATTTAGAGGATTTACTTACCCTGGAATTATTAAACTATATTAACTTTTTTTTAATATGTCCATAAAATGCTTTTATCTGAATAATAACCTCTAACGGGAGAATGTAGAACGTTCAACACCCAGTTATTTCTCGTAGGTTGACTGGCCTCTGAATATTGTCATTACCGAAAGCTGCATGAATAAATACAACAAGATCTTCTCTTTCTTGCTCCAACTGAAGCACATGGTGTGGACTCTAAAGGATGTTTGGTTTCACTTAAAGCGCACTGGTAAGAATTATAAATGAACTAGAGAGTACACTGTTTAAAATGCTTTTGGCACCCCCTGTTAGAGAATTGGTTATAACAATAGCATTTAAAGCAGACATGTGAAGCTTGAAAAGCCAAATTTGATTAAAGACACTTCTTCAGCATTTTAACCAGGCGCTAGTTGTAGAAACCTTCATTCCTTAAAGATTCTGATTTTCAGACAGTCTCTGTGGGTGCTGACAATGGTGTGTTTCTGATTTTGTCTCCAGCTTTAGTGAGTCGTGCATCAAATTCCGTTCAGTTCCGGCAGCTCCAGCTGTATAAACATGAAATGCAGCATTTTGTGAAAGTTATTCAAGGTTACATTGCTAATCAGATTCTTCACGTTACGTGGTGTGAATTTGGAAACAAACTGTCTTCTGTGGGCAACCTAGAGGAAATCCACAGGACACACGCTGAATACCTGAACAAGGCAATCTTCAGGTAAAGTGGCACTCTTGTTTTTGCTCCACATACGTCAGTGGAGTGGCTGCTTTCCCAGCCCTTTGGCCTAATGTCTTTGTGCAAAACTGACTTCTGCCTCTCCTACGGGGTAGTCTGTGCTTGTGAAAGCAAGTGTGTGTGGAAGAGCAGAGCTGTTCAGTTTGTTCTTAAATATACAGGCCAAAAGGACACAGGCAGAAGAGGTAATAAAGCACAGGGAAGAAATGTGTCCTTTTGTGTGCCTTTCTTTTCAGTTTTAATGAGAAAAACTTATCTAAAGCAGCTGTCTGGATACAAAGTGATGGGATAAAAGGAGATCCAAGTTTGAAGAAACTTTTAAGTGTCATTCTGTTCTAGAAATCACATACAACAAAGAAAACTCAGTTTCTTAGGATCAGTTTTCTTAGCATTGCTGCGTTAGACTGGGCACCTTTTGGGAAATTGCCATCGCGTTACGNTCCGCCAATGGTTCAGCAATTTTTTTATTTTTTTTTTTTTTTTTTTTTTTTTTTTTTTTTTTTGCCAGAGGCCTGTTGACTGAGAAGGCAGCTCCTGTGATGAATATCATCCACAGCATCTTCAGCCTCATCCTGAAGTTCCGCAGCCAGCTCATCTCGCAGGCGTGGAGCTTCGACGCCGTGAAGCAGACAGCTGTGCACCCCAACTTTGCCCTCATGCAGCAGTCCTACAACACCTTCAAGTACTACTCCCACTTCCTCTTCAAAGGTGAGAAATGACCCAGGGTGGGGACTGAGAGAGGGGGCACCAGGGACTAATGCGCATTGCCTGGATCCTTGAGAGAGTTTTGCAGCATGGCAGTAGTGAGGTGGGTGTAGCTGGTATGTTCTGCTGCAAAATGTAGTCTGTGAATGAGAAGGTGAAAAATGACCAAAATAAATATTTGATATTTAGCTATGTCTGTGCTTACAATTTTTCATTTTCCATGGCATTGGCTTTTGGGATTCATTATTGGCCGCAGTAGGAATAGATGCAGCTTGAAAGCAATTTTTTATATATCTGCATTACTTAAATATTTCTGTTATTACTAACCTTACAAATGTTGATTCCCATTTTGGACTACAGGTCAGAGAGTCTCCTAGCACTGGTAGGAGCTTATGTAGAGCTTCTGCTCTAGGCAAATGTTCTTCACTTACATAGATCATTTGGCACATTCTTTGTGCTACCATATGATAAAATTTCTTCTGGCTGTCAGACTAGCCTGTAATAGGAATTGCAGGTTGACCTGCCTTCCCTTTTTTTTTTTTTTTTTTTTCTTTTTGGACTTTGCTTTTAGTAATAAATAAATGAGTAAATTTTTACTTGCCCTGAATGCAAAGGTGGTTCCTGTTCTGTTTGGTTTAGAAGTTTCAGTACCCAAGGGAGCTGCAGCTGTTTTCCTTAGATAAATTTTCTGCGCTATTCTGTTGTTCAGCCTGTGCTCCTCAGGAAATGAGCTTGCCCTTTTTATTCTTTAAGGGTGTCCAAAAATGGTGCCAAAGGATCAAAAACAAATATTTCAGGATGAGTTAGAGTGTCTGCTGCCCAGTTCTCCAGGAAGCCAGAACACCTCTGGGGGCTACCTAAGCCCTTTCTGCGAGATCTATGGGTGCTTTGCCGACAGAGCTTACTAGAGCGTTCTGTAAGGAAACCGGCCGGGCGCTTCCCACCCCTGTGCAGCACCACCCGCGCCCGTGCTCGCTCACCTGGCACCGCCGTCCGCAGAGCTGCCCCTTCGCACAGGGGGACGCCCCAGCACAGGGCCACCCTGGGCACCTTCCCTCCCCTCGCACGTCCTGCGCCGCTGCTGCCACGTCCTGCACGGGGCCCGGGAGAGGAGGGCGTGCGGGCCGTGCTGCCGCCGTCGCTTATCGGAAGCTCCTAGGGGCGTTCGGAACAGGCTCTTGCCTCAATCCCAGGAATTCCCCTTGGGTTTCCTCTATCCCAGCGGGTTTTCCTCAAGGATCCCAGCAGACGTAACTGTGGATGGGCTGCTGCTACGTGAACAGGTGACCTGCCCTGTCCCCAGAGCAGCCTGGAGGCAGGGCAGGCCTCGTTAGAAGGCAGTTCCCCTGAGTGTTGGCACACATCATCCGGCATCTTTTCTGCAGTACTTTGTTTTCAGAAAGAGACACTGAACTGCTTTCATTATGCAAAACTATATGCTTTTCTTTTTGTCATCTTCAGACTTCTGCAGTAGGGTTTTTAAAAAATAATAAAATACACAGCTACTGTCAAGAAATGACTGGCTGGAGTCTCTAAACCTTAATTAAACTTATTTTTTTCCTTTCCTTCCAGTGGTAACAAAGCTTGTAAATAGAGGATACCAACCCCACTTGGAGGACTTCCTGCTGCGAATTAATTTTAATAACTACTACAAGGATAACTGAGACCTAGTCCAGCACGAGGCTTGCTGATCGCATGGTAAGAGAGAAACAGCTCAGAGTCAATGCTTAGGATGTGTCGAAGCTTATGCAAAGGTCCTGCAAGAGGCATTTTCCTTCGAGGAAATAAGCTGTTGTTGAGCAGCTTGAACCACCACACATGCAAAGTGGTGTCCTTGGAAAGCCCTGGCGCATCCCTGCTGTTCGGTCTGCTGAGAACCGCTGCTGTCATTACACAGAGATGAGGGCCTGGTCTTCATAGGGCAACGAGTGTAAAACTGTAGATCTGTGAATGTGTAAATGTCTTATTTTCAGTGTTGTGAATTTCCGTGTACAGACACACGTGTGAAATAATAAATTTATTATGTGAAATAAACTAAAAGCTACTTTTCAAAGCTTTGGAGAGATGAGTATGAGGTACAAATGCTCAGACTCGGCAATAGGTATTTGTTTGATTTTCAAACTGCTCTCGAGTCTCTGTCTATGCATGCTAGTTACTTTTAAGGCTATTAATCACCGGGAAAGAACATGGTAAAACCATCACCGGAAGAGACCTGGCAGGGAGATAAAGGTTTGATCAGTCAAACATCACCTAAAACCAGGATAAGAAGTTGGATGTACATTGCATTTTGTGTTGCTAGTGTAAAACAGCAAACCAAAACTACAGCAAAACAGGGTAAAACTCATACCAATTACCAAGGAGGGGTTGCAATGGTTTCAATTTCTTCATAACTTTCCTGGTTTTGTTTCTTTTTCTCTTTTTTTCCTCTCCATATTCTAAATAAACCACTGAACTTTTTCCTTCATGATACAAAATTGTACAAAACAATCTGCTTTGAAGGTGTCAGGTTTGAAATAAGGGGATTTTGAGATTAGGAAGCCACAGTTGCTTTAAAAGATGGATGTTTCTTAGGCCACTTAAGGAAAGAACAGGCACGGGCCACGACGTGTCCCTGCTGGGGCCTACTCCGTGTAGTGTTTTTTCAGGGATATGGCAATAATCTTCCATATTTTTTTCCAGATAGAAATGAAACTTTGGAGTCAGCATCCAGAGGCTGTGAGGTTGGCCCTAGTGGCCGTAGGACTCGCTTGTTGGCAGAGTGGGAGCCAGGGCAGGTTGGAGGAGGAGGTGCTGCCTGCTCATGCTGTGCACACGGGAGCGGCACAAGGAGCAACTCGGAGCTTTCCCGAGGGCTCCTGCGGGAAGGGCCACTCTTCGGCCATGCCCTTGCGGAGCAGCCATGCTGCCAAAGATGGCTGCCCGCACAGGGGACGTCAGTGCTCCTGGTGCTCGTGTGAGGTGTCCCTAAGTCAGGACTGCGGGACTGACCCAGCTGCTGCCGCTCCCTGGGGCAGCACCTGCCTCCGGCCCGAGCTCCCCGCGGCGCCATGGCGCTGCCCTACGAGGGCCAGGACCCCCACGTGCCACCGGCCCGTGGCTCCCAGAAGCACCAGCAGGGCCACCTGCGTCCCCACCAGCTCTGTTCACCGTCCGTGTGGGGACGGAGGTCTGGCAGGTGGTGGGAGCGATGCGAGGGGTAAGTAACACTGCTTCTGCGTTGGCCGGCAGCACTGTTTTCTTACACTTCTGACAGAATAAACTTGCTGGATTAAAGGTGTGAGTCCAAAAGCAAGCAGAGCTGCCACTCACTTCAAGCAGCCAAAGGGAGGTCTCGCTTTGAGCTGTTCCCTTAACCTGTCTTGTGCTGTTTTGACGGGTGTTTCCACCACCCATCCCCTGAGAAGATGAGTGACACCCTGTACCCAGCCCTGTGCGGGCGCAGGGGGCTGTGCGGCCACGAGGCAGGAGCGCTGCGCGGGCAGCCGCCCCCAGTGCTGCAGGGCTGCCCCTCGTGGCCAGTGTCCTCATGGCTCCAGCAGTGGCCACCACCAGTGTCCCGGCCCTGGCAGCTGCCTCCCTTTCCTCCCAGGGCAGCAGCTCTGTGGAGTATTTGCAGGGAAGGAACGAGGAACAAAGAGAGGTTCAACGGATTGACACTGGTGAGCAACAGAGGTACTGTAAGCACGGGCACCGTGGGACAACGCGCTACTCTGAAATGGAGAGAAAATGGGAATTCTCCATTCCCCCATTTCCTCACCTCCCTCCCTGCCTCGTGCCCTGTGGAGGAGAGGCTGCCTCCCTGTCCCTGCGGGTGCTCAGGCACAAGGTACTTCCCCGCAGCCGCCTGCCCTGCTGGCTCTGCAAAGCAGCCTCCCGTGTCAGCGCTGCCCGGGGGAAGGGACTGCGGCTGCGCCCAGGGACAGCACAAGCCGCCCGGCTGCGAGCGCTGCTGTGGCGACGGGTTGTGTTTGCGCTTGAAGAGCTTCCTCCCTGCCTGGGCTCTGTGGCAGGGCAAAAGTGATTCTTCACCGACAATGCCCTGGGCTTGCAGGAAAATCCCCTCTTGCTCGGTGATGACATGAGCAAGAAGAAGGCCTCAATGCCAGAGATGTGAGTGGCAGGTCACTGTGGTTGTGGAGGGGCACATCACACGCAGGTGGAGCACAAGCTCTGCCCTCTGTCCCCTCCCAGCAGTTTCACTCTCTGATGGGCCCTGCTCTTCTCTGTATGCTATCAGTCTTGGAACAGCGACCTGCATAACCCTGTGTGGCCAGTTCACTTACTTAAACTTACTGTACAGCCAAAATGCATCTTCACCTTCAACCCCAAGGAGTATCTCTGAGGGCAGGTCTAAAGCCCATGCGCTATCTGTTCACACGAGGTGTTTTAGCCACTTGGCAGAAGACCTGCCTGGAAATGGAGATTTCTCCTCGAAAAGGCGAAGCTCTCAGCCAGCTCCACCCCTCCTCCCCGAGCTGCCGCAAGGCAGGAGGGGTCGCGCACAAGCAGCCGCTTCTCAGCGAACACTGCAACCAGAGGGGCTTCCATGCTGCGAGCCCTGGGGCTAATGGTAACAGAGCTGGTACTCCTAAAGCAAAGTCTGCTGAACAGGGCAGTGATCACAGCAAAACCCTTTCAAGAAACAGAAGACATGGACAGGGATGATAGTTGTGTTTTTTCTTTTCTTTTTTTTTTTAATTGAAAGCACGAAGTAGCGCTCACAGATTGAAAAAAAAAAAAAAATTCCAAAACTAGATTTTATGGTAAAATATTTAGGCAATTGTAAGCCTAGAAGGTCAAAAGCACAGAGTTATGGTAAAATCTTTTAGAAAGTAATGAGAGAAGCCCAGCTGGCACCTGTGACTAGCGGAGACCTGTCTCTGAGAGCTCCTCCTTTCAGTGCTGTCATCTGGGCTGAGCCTGCAGGCCAGCAAGGGCAATTCAGTCTGATCAAAACATTTCCATACCGGACTGCGAGCGCTGAGAGTTGCCCATTCATTCCATGGATAAGTAAGTCCACCAAGTTCTATGCAAGCAGAATTGTGATCAGTAACATTTTCAGTCATACCTGCTCCAAGTACTGGAGCATCTTAAGCACTGCCCTGGATACAGCAGCAACAGAATTGACAAATGGGGGCTTTTTTAAAATAGAGGCAACAACTACATTTATGTGGAAAAAAAATGAAAAAAAAAAAAATAGTGCTGGAATGTTATTGTGCATCCAAGCCACGTTAATGGGAATGGCCGCTAACCGAGGGCCGAGAAGCACGCACAAGGTAGTCCCACCTACAAGGGCATAAAAATTACAGCAGACCTTAAGGTCAGATTTTGAAACTCTGACTCTGTAGGCTTTTAAATGCTTCCTAGATGCAAAATAGTTTCCATCTCCATACGCAAAATAATCTGGCATTTAATTGACCATCTACTTTGGCAGAGCCAATGCCATACCATTTTAACAGAGATCTTTCTTACTCAAGAGCAAAAAAAAAAAAACAGGAAATTATATCAGAATGCTGTTTCAGCTAGTTGATCTTTTGGCTATCATGTAAAATATTGCTTTTTAGGTCATTCTATTAGGAGAAAGCCTGATAACAGAGACCCTCCAGAGCACTGTGCCTTTCTGCCTGCCTCCAAGGACACATATGGACAGACATAGTCGCTCCAAGCTGATCAACATAACTGTGTTTAAAATATATATATATATATATATATATATATATATATTTCTAGATCAGACACAGCGTAAGAGATGGCAATTTCTGAAAAGTGCAACCAGAAGTACGTTTGAATTCTCTTTCACTTTGCCAACTTATTTCCCTTCCTTGTTTCTCCCTTGAAGTTCTTTTTGCCCAGCACTGACTTTGCTAAAGCTTCCACTAAATGATTTGGTTTCTGCGCCCTCATGTTCTGAGAGGCCATGGCCTCTGCTGGTAGTTGTTTCAGCAGTCTGAAAACCCTTCAAAAATGGGTGAATCCTCCAAGAAAAGCAGCTGCACTGGCCAGTATTACCCACCTCTACTCACTTAGGGGTACTTCCTTTTCAGCCCTTCCATTTGCCACGGACCAGGTTCATCACTCCTTCCCTCGTCTCCTTTCCTACTAAAGCTCTGAAATGTCACAGAAAGCGTGTTTGGCACAGACATTTATTGCGGCAGCAGCCAGGATGGATGGATTATTAATGCAGACACATAGAGAGTAGCTCAACTGCTCTGTTTTTTTCCACAGTTAATATTTTGAGGAAGACCTAGAACAATTCAACCAGACTTAACCCCAAGACTACATATGAAGGTGGGGAGGAGTGTAAGCAGGCTCTTTGGAAAGCAAAATCTTTGCATGGAACAACTCTTTTTCAAGTTTTCAGATGTCTTCGCCATTAACAGTTCCCTCAACAAAGAGGTTTCAGAAAGCTAAATACTAATCAGAGAATCACAGCATGGTTGAGGTTGGAAGGGGCCTCTAGAGATCATCTAGTCCAACCGCCCTGCTCCAACAGGGACACCTAGAGCATGGCACACAGGGTGGCATCCAGGCAGGTTTGGAAGATCTCCAGAGAAGGAGACTCCACCACTTCTGGGCAGCCTGTGCCAGGGCTCCGTCACCCTCACAGGAAAGAAGTTCTTCCTCACATGGAGGTGGAACTGCTTGTGATTCAACTTACATCTGTTACACCTTGTCCCTGTCACTGGCCACCAGTGACAGAGTAGAGCCTGGCTCCATCCTCCTACAGTCATCCCTCAGGTACTTGAA
>VWPW01029473.1:0-11776 GCA_013389825.1 Crypturellus undulatus
TTATTTGAAAATAGCTTTTATTTATTTGAAAATCTGCCAAAAATGAACACAGAATTGCTGGTTAAAACACTTTTAAATAAATTTGCGTATCAGTAAAAGGGAAGATCACAGACAAAACATAATCCCCAAGCTTTTGAGAGAGTGATTAAGAAAGCAACAGTGATAATCAAATATTGGGATTGGATTATCCATAATCTGGACCCCAAACAGACCAAGAGGTGTAATTGCTGAGATATGAATTTATTCCTATTCCTATTCATACCTGAGCTTGCAAGAGCAGAGAGCTGAGTGGATGGGAGCACATGTAGTATTTTCTCTTCGCTGACAACACCAGCAATACAATACACATGATGAAAACGAAACCTGGCACTTTCAGCACAGTAGGAAGGATAAAAATCCCTATTTCTTCCAAGTCAGTTGTGCTATAGTTTATTTTAGAGGCATGCAAAATATGACAGAAAAGGTTTTATTTCCAAATTGATCTCACTATCTACACCAGGGGTGCACATGTGCAGCTGGTAGCACAATACATCCTGATATGTTTCAAAGATGTTTCAGAGTGAAAAAAATCATGATCCTTTCAAAAATATAAAGAAGAAGAGAGTGAGGAAAAGATCTGCTGATGAGATGTGTCCTCCTTGGGTTTCAGCTGGCCTGGGGACAGTCATCCCTAGGAAACACATTGTGAGCACTGGCGTGTGCTCTGCATTTAGTCAGACTATTGGGAAAGAAGGAAGGCTGAGATGGTTTCATTATGGGAAAGTGATACTACATTTGTGAAAAGTAATATATATATATATATGTATATATATGAGGATGTGCTGGTGCAGAGACACAACTTGTGTGTTTATTTGGACAGTGCCCAAGCAGAAGGCAGCAGCGTGCCAGAAGGCTGGCATGAATTGCCCTGTGAGTTTGTGCTTTTGGAAGGGAAAAAAAAGGAAAGAAAAGAAAGAAAAGAGAAAAAGAAAAGAGAAAAAGAAAAGAAAGAAAAGAGAAAAAAAGAAAAGAAAGAAAGGAAAAAAGAAAAAAAAAAGGAGAAAAGAGGGCAGCAGCAGCAGCTGTGCCGGAGGGCGCACACCTGCCAAGTGGCGCCGGCTCCGTGTCCCGCGCGGGGCTGTCTGTGTGTCTGGCTGCTGCATCCCGGGATCACATGCATCCCGCTGCTGCGCCCTCCCTCCCTCCCAGCCCGCTGTCCCGGGCTCTCCTTGCAACTTTTGCAAACTAGCCCAAGGCGGGAGCGCGGAGCGCGCACAGGCGCCCGCATCCTTCCCCCTGCGCGGGGGATTTGCCCGCTGCCGGGGCTCTCATTTTCCCTGTTTCCCAATAAATTCCTGCGACTTGCAAGGGAGATTAAAGCAGACAGGAATGATTGCCCTTGGCTGGAGCCGCTCCTGCTCCCGGTTCTGCCTGGCTCTCTGTGCCTTCGGGATGGTTCTGCGGCAGGATTTGTGCCGGGCTCTGCCCATGGAGGATCAGGATTACTACCTGCAGGAGATCAGCAACAGGGATCACTATTATTCCTTCCCGTATCCCGGTGAAGACTATTCCCCTTTCACGGAGCAGCCCGGGGAGGAAGGAACGCTCCGTGCTGCCGACACGGAGGAGGAGCATCCAAGGTTCAAACCGAGCAGGAAAGAGTTAAAACCGAAGAAAAGCAGCAAAAAAGGAAAACCTATTCTGGAACCACCACCAGGTAACTTTCCACCTCCTCCTCCAGAACTTGGGATCTGCTGAATCTCTTTCTGACTGGGACTTTTAGCATGAATATCCAGCTTGGTAACAGTAACCACCAGGGTGCATGCAGGGATGATGATGACATGTTAATTTTTAATATCCCACAGACCGGATCCTCTGCAGCCATATAGGCATTTTTAAGCCTTTCCTCGTCAAATCAAGAGATTGGAGAGAGCTAATGTATAAATTATGCTGCTCTCTAGCTGCTGTGTGGACTTTTCCTTCTTAATTACACCTGTGCACTGACTCACTGTTAAAGCTACAGTTCTATAGGCAGATAAAGGCAGGCAGATTCNCATGAATATGCAGCTAATACCAGGCTTGGTAACAGTAACCGCCAGGGTGCATGTGGGGATGACGATGACAACATGTTAATTTTTAATATCCCACAGACCGGATCCTCTGCAGCCATATAGGCATTTTTAAGCCTTTCCTCATCAAATCAAGAGATTGGAGAGAGCTAATGTATAAATTATGCGGCTCTCTAGCTGCTGTGTGGACTTTTCCCTCCTAATTACACCTGTGCGCTGACTCGCTGTTAAAGCTACAGTTCTGTAGGCAGATAAAGGCAGGCAGATTCTGTAGTAAGAGCTGCCTGTATTTAGTGACATCTTGTTTTATTCCTTGTCATTTTAATCTAAGAAAGGTTTCCTAATGAATTTTGATTATGAACTTGTGAATTGCATTGATATTTCACTTTAAATCCCTCCAGATGAAGACATACAAAGAGCTTCCCTGTAAAAGAATGAGCCGTAGCAGACTCAGTTTAATGAGTGTTAAATACAGGGATGAAGCAGCAATAAAAATACATTTAAAGCAGGGCAGCCCTTAATTCCTTCTTTCTATTGTCTGAGTTTTATTGTATGGAAACATGCAATTGTTAAAATCTGCAAGACTTGATGAGTTATTACAGTGCAGTTGATCCCATTAAGAGCTGGTTGCACCACCCTGAAATAAGAGTCATTTTTCCGGCGCTCTCGGAATGCGTGGTGAGCGCTTTACCGTTTTGGGACATTCTGAAGTAAGTTTTGCCCATGTAATAAACCTCAGAGTTGTAAAGTCAGGGGCCAAACCCCATTCCCCTGAGGCTGAGCTCCAGTTTCCTTCAGAAAGAATCTTTTAATGTTAACAGCTGTGGCGCAAACTTTGCAAACCAATGCATGAGATTGTGCAAAATAGAGGATCGGGGTCATGTAGTGACACTAACTTTTCCCAGTTACCCGAAGCAGGTGGTCAATATAGAATTGTGACTGCAAGGTGAACACCCATAGAAATCAGTTATTTTTTCTTTGGCAAAGATCTGAATGCTCATAGTAAGAAATGGTTAGAAGAAATTATCATTTTTGATGGGAGGTTCCCAGGAGGTGCCTTGTCTGTCCTTGGGGTTTGGTCGTATTTGCACACAGGTGCGATGCCATGGGCTGTATTGCTGCCATACAGCCATAAAGATTAGTCGGACAAAACACGTTTTCACTGGCGTTTCCTACGCAGTCTTCCCTGGGGAGAATTCCCTGCTTTTAATGCTCCTTTTTTTTCCGCCTTCTTTTCATTTATGTNTGGACAAAACACGTTTTCACTGGTGTTTCCTATGCAGTCTTCCCTGGGGAGAATTCCCGGCTTTTAATGCTCCTTTTTTTCCGCCTTCTTTTCATTTATGTATTTATTTATTTATTTTTAGGCACTGTGGGTAGAGTAGCACAAAATTCAAACTATTTTGTACTTCTGGCCCCCCTGAGGGAAGAGTCTGAATTTGGCCATTTCCAAACTAAGATTCTTTGGTTTTACAAATAAAGTCACATTCCTTTACATTCCTTTATATAGGAATTTAAGAAGCCCCAAACTCCTCAAACCTTCCTCCCTCCAAGCACTTCATCATGTGCCAACTGTTTGAGTCACGTGCAGGACTCATCCTCCAATTTACTACCTTTAACCTTCAACCACATCTTCAATCACGCAGTCCAGAGGGTATTTTTTCTTCTTCTTTCAGTCAGGGAAATTTCTATCCTCACTTTCCTCTTCTGGGCAAGACCATGGCCAATGAAGAAGTTCATGACATATCACCAACCCTCAAACTTAGCCAGCTCGTGCAATACAACTTTTAAGAATTTTGATGTCATCAAGCTCAAGATTTCTTTGCAAAAATAGCCAGAGGTACAAGAAGCAACTGGTCCCCTCGACTAAACTTTTGATCCTTGGACCAAGAATGGAGGCTTGATATCCAGCAAAACGGATGGTAGGCTTATTTTTATGCGTGAAAAGCAGTGTATTTCCTTGGGAGCAGTTGAACTATTTTAACCGAAATAGCCATAATAAATCATAACAAACCCTTAGCAAAGAGAATGGTTACCCTTTAAGGCTTAAGTAACTGAAAACAGGAGTCTTAAGAGCAAGTTTCAGGCAGTTTAACTGCAGTGTTGGAATTTCTGTCTCTAACATATGAAATCTTTCTCTTCCCTTTCCCCAGAGCAGACAAGAGCCCCATGCAGCAGCCCAGCAGCTGTGCAGTCTGCATGTAAAACTGCAGCCAGCGCAGGAACACCAACTTTTAGGGCCATGTAGCCTGGAATCACTTTAAAATAAATACTGGCCCGGTGCAGAAATGCCTAAATTATAGGTAATACCTACCTGATTTCTCACATTTGACCTGTTAAGGACAGCTAGAAATAGTAAAAGTGGCTACTAAATAGACAACTATAAATAACAACAACGAATGTAGCTTTGTAAATATATATGTGACTTGTGTATTGTGTACATGTGTATATATTTATGCGTTTGTACACATCCCCAGAATTTGGATTAATGTAATGGACATGTAGTAAATACAAGAGCCTGTGAGGTTTCTGTGAGGCTCGCTGGAAGCTGGGGCATGCTGGATTAATTAGTTGTTGTAGCAAACAATAGGCTGGCTCCGAAGTGGAATGAAGAAAGAGAAGGGACAGGAATGTGTGATCTGCCCCATGGCTGAGCAGCTGGTACTGATCAGCTCTGTATCAAAGCTGAAATCAAACACAGGAGTATCTGAAGGATACAGCATGTTGCAGAGGACATTGGCTTCATTTGCTCAAGCTAATTGCTGGAAATGTGAGAATACGGATATTTTCAAATTGTGAAATTTTCACCTAGGAACAAATCCTGTGGATGCAATTTTTAACATACTGTTAAAGTCAGTATTTGCAAATACTTGAATCAGGTAACAGTGAGACGTATCAGGCTGCCTTCTTGCTCCTTAAATCAAAAAGTGTCAGGTCACCCTTGGAAGGTAAACAGCTGCATTAGCGGATCTCTTTCCAGCTGAACTTCCATTTTCTAATTCCATCCTTGCTTTTGTAGGCCCTGATCCAAAGCCTGCTCAAATCAGTGGAAAGAGTTTCATTAAGTTCAATGTTTGTCTTTTAGGAGGCCCTTAATAGAGGTTAATATAGGCCTTCTCAGTGGCCATCTGTAGGGCAGAGCCCTAGAGATGGCTTTGGGACGCTGCCAACAGGCAAAAATTACTGGTGAGAGGTTTATGGGCCCGTGGTCCCCATCCGTGCTGCTTAATGCTGCATATTTGCTTTAGATCATGAGCCATGCATGAACAGCTTCCACTACCGCTTCTACTGCTGCTGGATCTGCTGCAATTAATATCCTAATCACAAACTGTTGCGTATTTCTATTGCTTTTCTGTGAAACTTTGCATTGGCTTTAGAAAGGCTACTTTAAAGACACCGAGGTGACTCAGTTCTGTTTTTATGCCTACTGTGTGCTCCGAAGTATCATATTCCAACAGCTTTCCTTAATCTGAGACTATCTATCATCCTTGAGAAGAACGAACCAAATCGCTATTCACTGTAATGCTACTGACCCAGTATGGCAGCTCAAATGAATGAGTATCAATTAAAAGAAATGGAAATAGGGGATCATTACCCATGTGTTTTCTGTGACTTTGTTTCCTTACTTGTTATTTGACCTCAGGAGTGATGACAGGATGNAGGCTACTTGAAAAACACTGAGGTGACTCAGTTCTGTTTTTATGCCCAGCATTATACTGTGTGCCCCGAAATATCATATTCCAACAGCTTTCCTTAATCTGAGACTATCTATCATCCTTGAGAAGAACGAACCAAATTGCTATTCATTGTAATGCTACTGACCCAGTATGGCAGCTCAAATGAATGAGTATCAATTAAAAGAAATGGAAATAGGGGGTCATTACCCATGTGTTTTCTGTGACTTTGTTTCATTACTTGTTATTTGACCTCAGGAGTGATGGCAGGATGCTTGAAGTGCTTGGTCCTGAGAGGTGCCCACATCTACCAGCTTCAGTGGCTCCACACTGAGGGAATCAGATCCTGACAAAATTTGTATTCACTCTAGTCCTTGTTCTAGTCATAAAATATTTCTGTATGTGAAAATGAAGGAGCCATGTTCATTTATATGCCATGCTCAGGATGGATTTTGGTACAAACCTATTTCATATTTCCCAGATCTTTCAGTGCTTGAACTCCAAGCTAATCCAGAGGGTGCATGTACCATCTGTCATCTATTATGCTCTTTATCTGAGACTTTCCCTAAGCTTGTTGAAACTCTTGAGTCTTCAGATGTGCCAGTGTTTGCTTGTCTTATATATGTTTGTATTTGTGGAATATGATTAATGTTTATTGAACTAACTGGCAGTTGCACAATTTTGTTCACTATGAATAAGACATAAGGCAATGTGGAAGATTGACATTTAGTTGATAGATAAGATACAGAGCTGATACATAAGAGGCCACAGAAATATGCCAGTTTTCCACTTAGAACTGAAGGAGATGTAGGATGGAGGGGTGATCCGTCAACCAGCTATGATAAAATTCTGATTAATTTTGATTAATCCCAATCAAACCCATTTGATTAAAGGGTTTACATTAACCCATGTAATAGGAAGGAAACAGGAAGGAAAAGGAGTGGGATTCAAAACCAAGCCCTATAAAACTCTCCCAGGGATCTGAAGTGGCAAAAGGAGATTCTTCAACTGCCACATCAAGGAATGGCTCAGGAGGAAATCTAGGAGGGAGGAGAGTCACGGTAGTAAAAGTTTCCAGAAAACTTTTGAAGTGACAAGTATTGAATTTTGATGACAAGCTGGAGTAACATCTCAGAGTTCTGGCTAGGAAGAAGTCATTGGAAACTTTGGCAAGATGCATTTTAGTGGTATGCCAGGGCCAAAAGCCAGGCTGGGCCAGAGGCTAGCACGAGCCTAGTAGCACCCTTGTAGCTACTAGGAAGAAAAGAGCATTAGGTATTCTTGTTTTCTGGTCTATTAACATACTCTCTCCTAAACCTTGAGATGATTCCAGTCTTGAGAAGTCCAGAGGAAGAGAAACACTCCTTTGACCTAGCACACAGAGATAATTTTAAAGCTTTTGCTTGCACTTTTTACACAAGTACCTTTTAATAAGCAACTCTTTGGCCCTAGACTCTCTTTGGAAGATGTCCCACAAATTTTAATGTCCTTTTTGCCAGATGTTTAACAAGCAAAGATGAAAACATGTGGCTTTTAATGAGCTTGCTTTCATCTACCAGCTTCTCTGTCTCCTCAACACATCTACAAATAGAATAATAAAACATAACACAAACATTCCTTTAAAAAGCTCATCCTTAAAGCACATCACACTGAAGAAGATCAAAAGATAATTAAGGATGAATAAACAGCAGTGTCTGTCACCAAAATCCTTTCAGATTATTATTTTCCCCTACCTATGGCTTCAGTAAATAATGTAATGGCATTACATGTATATATGCAATAGACAAACTTTTAGAATAAAACATTTGATTACACCAGAGAAAACCATTTTTTCCACTATAATTTTTCCAGCAGTCTTCTCTGTTTTCATATTAGTTACTGAGGTGAGAAAAATATCTCTTTAAGTGAATAAAAGCTGCACTGAACATATTTTAGTAGTATGAACCTAAGTCTAGACCTGTTTCAGAAATACCAACCTGCTACAGATCACTCATTATTTGAATTTGCTCTTATCTTTTAATGTTATTCTCAATATTTCACATTCAAATTTGTTATATCTTTTGGTTTTTGGAAGGAAGACGTCAGCTGTTTGAATTAGACTCTATCAAAAAGACGAAGCCTTGGAAGTTGAAGATATGGTGGAGAAGCAGTAATTTCTTTAATTTTATTTTATTTTCAGTATCTGATTTATTTGAGATTTATGAGCCTTGACCGGTTCATTGTCTTTGTAAAAGCAGACTACAAGAAGGGTAGTCTTGTTTCAAAAAAGCTGCAACATAACTGAAATCATCTTCTGTTTAAATTTCAGTGATTCTACATGCAAAATACTTCATGGCCTTTATTCAGATCAAACACTTACAGAGAAAAAACAGTGATTGATGCTAGTAATAGACAACCAGCTTTAATCTTGTACCTGGGAGCTGCCTTAAGAGCTGGCTTGGCATACTGATTAATGCATATAATGCAAAACTTGCAAATAAATGCAAAAGGAACATTTGTGATCCCACTTACCTAAGGGTTTATAGCTCTGGTACGTGGAATAACAAGACATTCTAAACATATGCTGTGTGTGTTGACAGGGTTTGACACAATATCTTATTCTTCATCACTATCTACTGCTAAATCAAGTTGGCAGTGTGAAAGTAAAGCTGCTTCTCTTTTCTACCCATAGTTAAAAATGGTAACAGAAAGGTGAGAAAAACAAGAGGAAGAATGAAAATATGCCAGCTGGTGACTCACAGAGTCAAAGTGCCTGTGCAGATATCAGTGAAAATACGCTAAGATCATTTCAAGTATCTTTAGAATAGTTGGTTTTAGCTGATACTCCCTCTAGCCCTGTTTGAATTAAATTAAAAAAAGTTTTTTGGAGAGTTCATTGATAGGATTTGACATGAATAGCTCCGTTCTGCTGAAGCAAGGATTTGCACTGCGCTGTCACAAAGTGATTGCGTTGACTTTGTGCGGCCAGGTCGGTCGAAGGGACAACAAGATGATCATAATTTTTCATTCCTGTGCGGTGGATTCGTGTCCACTGTGGTTGACCTGATATCCCAAGAGTTTGCACAAAAGCTAGCAAGCTTCTGAAGACTCTAATGGCTTGCAGCATCTATTGATGAAGTTGAATTGTTGATTTTATGGTGAATATACCTGGATAGAGTATTAATCTTCTATTTACTTCTGGTCATTTACTGTATGAGGATACCATAAGCATACAGTGCTCCTTCACAGTAAATATATAATTCCGCTACTGCTTTCACACAAGCATTAGTAAGATAATGTATCTGAGAATATGCTGTGGCATCCAAGAGTTCACACAAGAAATGTAACGAATTACATAATGAATGAAATTAAGGAAATTACAGGAACACATAAACACAGCTCACATACTGGAAACATTTTTTTCTGAGTTTATCTTCTCTGTAGTTTCTAGCTACAGACAGGAAATATTACATTCAAAGTGAATACTGTAGGTGATTAGTTTAACTTTTTCTCTTTTTTTTGGTTATTTGTTTGCAGCCCTCTTTTGAGTTTCACTTCCTTTTTCCCATAATGTGAATTTTCTACCTGACTTCTTGTGCGTGTGTGAACGTTTCTGAGCTTCATTTTACTTATGAATTAGCAGGGGTGCATAACTGGCAACGTGTTGTTCTGCTACTTTCAACTTGATTCTTAAGGACCCAGTTCAACTAAGTGCAAATCAAATATTCATGAAGTTGGGTTGATATTCTGTTTTTTTTCTTCTTTTTTTTAACTTATACTCTTGTAGAAAAATAAGACCTTAGAAATGTGGAAATGTGGCCAGCGTAGATCCCTACATTTTGATCCCTGGATTTTGATAGTGGTGACTGGTAGTCACTCTTGGGAGTTAAAATACTAAAATAATAATCAGAGCAGGACTTTTATTACCATAACACTTAAGTTTGAGAATCATCTTTGTTCTTCAGCCATCATTCAGCCCTCCTGGTCTTATGGAAAGTGAAATAGCTCCAAGAACTCTGGCTGAGAGCATCCCTGCAGCTTGATGTTCAACAATATTCAACAATGTTCCAGCTCTGCTCTTCTGTCAGGGTCCTCCTAAAACATCAAGCAAAGGGAAATGTATCTTAAAGGGGTTGATTTTAGATCTGTGTAAGCACTTCCTTCCACCACCACCACTGCCAACCCTATCCCTTTTTGACTTTAACACAAATAATTCAGCCACAACCAAGACTTGTAGCATATGCAATGCAAAATGCTGCACGAGTGAATTATTTGGTATTGTTAAAAATAAGCAAGCAACAAATAACATTTGGGATTTTTTGGATATTTCAACAGCAAATACCAATCATACTGACATTTTCAGAAAACCTCTCATACTTCTACAAAAGGAATAGCATGGGAAACTTTTCAAAATATGGGAAAAAAAATGGGAGCTATGGGAGCTAAAATGCCATGAGGGTCTTTGAAAATGGAGAGACAATACTACAAAACTATTCCTCCAGAAATACTTTCTGTATCTTTATTCTATCTTTATTCCAGCACCTAGGTTAGCGATAAATCACAAATCATGTCCTGCATCATTCGCATCAGCCCAGTGATGTTCTGCAGCAGAGATGTAGACTCTCTCATTGACAACATAAGCTGTTGGCAGCAGAATAGGATTCTTCAGGTGGAGAATGTCAGACCTCAGTGAGCAACTAGTAGGTGTCCGGGTTAATTTGAATGGGTTCTGAGCAGTCCTTGTTGGGTCTACAGGTAACTGTATCACTTCAGCATGAATCTTTGGGCTTTCGGCCTCTAGCAGCAGCTTTTTAGCATGCACGCGGTTTTGAACTCACTGGTAACTCACATAAAACCTTCTGAAGCTTCTGATCCACGTAGCTTGGCTTCATTGAGACCTCCCGTGTGTTTAGCCTGTTGTTACGAGCCCTTGCTGGACGAGAGTTGACTGCAGAAAAGATGTTTAGACAGAATGAATCTCGGGAATCTTTTGTGGATGCACAAAGCAACAAGCTCACAGGGAGCTGGAAGGAGGTGGAAGGACCTCCAAACACTCAGTCATTTGACTTGGAAGGTTGCCCACCCTTCGAGTCAGCTCCTTTGCTCCATGCCATGGAGCTTCATAAGAGCTTCCCCACTGAACCTCCAGTTCTCTCCTCCGAAATACGGAGAGTCAGGCCATTCTCACGATATTTTTAGCGATTCACTTTCTGCAGGCAGGAAGCTTAGAGGCTTGTGAAAATGCTGAGCACTCAAAATTTAAGAGGTATTAACTGAGCTTTTAAAACCACAGAGCACTGGTGCTGCTTGGGCTTGAGGGTTTTTTTTCCCCTTTTTTGCTTTTTCAGTTCTCTAAGTTGGCTCCCCCGTCACCAGCTTGAAGGCAGGTCTAGAGGAGGAGGTGAAATGCAAGGATTTGGGCATGCGGGAAGAACAGCTCCATAATGGGCATCCGAAGGCTGAAAGTTAAAGTCCTTCAGGCAGCTTGGCCAGGGCTGCCCCCAATGAACAACTGGTGAAGACGGAGCTGGATTGCAGAGTGCTCGGGTGTCCTCTGAGCTCCTTAAAAATCATGTCCTTGTCAGAAATGGC
The DNA here is from genome assembly GCA_013389825.1 of Crypturellus undulatus. Taxonomy (NCBI): domain Eukaryota; kingdom Metazoa; phylum Chordata; class Aves; order Tinamiformes; family Tinamidae; genus Crypturellus; species Crypturellus undulatus. The sequence continues at coordinate 11,294 of VWPW01029473.1, forward strand.
TTTAAGGAGTAATTAACTGACTGTGTAAACTGGGCTCTGTGCTTAGACTTCTTCAGCTTTGATGCATTCTCCAGTAGGATTCCTCTACGGATGGGGTTTTGTGGGACCAAACCCCATGTCCTGGACCTGCTCCCTGGGAGACCTTTCCCCCTGCACTATNACTTTAAGGAGTAATTAACTGACTGTGCAAACTGGACTCAGTGCTTAGACTTCGTCAGCTTTGATGCATTTTCCAGTAGGGTTCCTCTACGGTGATGGACTTTGTGGGACCAAACCCCACGTCCTGGATCTGCACCCTGGGAGACCTTTCCCCCTGCACTATTACTTAACCCCAGCAACTTACTTTCTATAATTTATTTATTTATTTATTATTTTTATTACTTATTTATTTATGTCACATTTCAACCTCTGTCTGTTCTTTTTATCTCCCCAAATANTTACTTAACCCCAGCAACTTACTTTCTATAATTTATTTATTTATTT
>VWPW01029474.1:0-16374 GCA_013389825.1 Crypturellus undulatus
AGACAGTCCTGAAGGGCAAAGGGGTCCTGTCTTCTATCTCTTTGCTAAGCAGTCCCTGTAGAAGCTCTGGGGAGCTGCTTCTTTCCTTCCTCATCAAATATTTACAGCGCAGAAGTGGCACAGATCCCTGGAGAAACATCTGCTTTGTCGGCTTTCTCTAAGAGCACCAAGGATCCCTAAGACAGCTTATTACTCTGGATACAGTCACCTCTGCTATGGAACCAGCCAAGTCACACCAAAACTTTGGTCTCTGTCCTATTCTGTATGCCCTAACACCTTGTGAAAGAATGCTAGAATAGATGCAGTTATAAAACAAAGAGAGATGACACTTAAAATCCTTTAAAAAAAGTTAAATCGATCCTTCTAACTTGAGCCATATCCCTGAATGCAGGATGTGACCAGGACATTTACTACTGTATGCATGCAGACGTACGCAACCCAGGCCCTGTGTTGTCTTCCAAGATGCAGCTTTATATATTACATGGGCTACAGATAAATGNTAGAATAGACGCAGTTATAAAACAAAGAGAAATAACGCTTAAAATCCTTTTAAAAAAAGTTAAATTGATCCTTCTAACTTGAGCAATATCCCTGAACGTAGGATGTGACCAGGACATTTACTACTGTATGCACGCATGCAGATAACTACCAGGCCCTGTGTTGTCTTCTAAGATGCAGCTTTATATATTACATGGGCTACAGATAAATGGACTCACTCCTTCAGGAGTTGTTAATCACAGAGGGTTGGCTGACAGCTCTGAAGCATGAATGTCCCAGTGTGAAAGGAGGAGATAGAGCAAACCCTCAGACTGCTGAGGTTCCACATCAGCATGTCTAATGGAGCAACACTAACTGTCCATGCCCTGGAATCACTCATCAGAGTAGTTGCAGCAAGTACCCAGCCTGGGTTAATGTGGATGCCTAAGTACCACTGCCAGTCAGATAACAACATCTGCGTGTTGAAAGATGGAGTCAATATCACTGTTGCTATCAAATGAGGAAAAATAAAGAGGGTGGTTCTCCTAAAAGTGAGCTTGATTCCAAGCTGGTACCTCAGAAGGGCAAACATGAACACCTAAGTACACCTAAGTACAGACTGTTGCTACTTACAGAGGAATGAGAAAACATGGAGCACTAGGAAACAGCACAGCAAGGAGGAAGCACCTCTGCTGCTTACTGCTGTGGGAGAGGTCCACGTTAGCTACTTTACAAGAAAAGTGCTGCTCTGGTGGCAGTGGGCTATATGCAACAAGAAAAATTTATTCTGTGGTGTCTTCTTCATTGAATACTGAATATTAGAACAGTTTGCCCAGAGTCTCCATCCGTGGATATTAAAAAAACATCATGCACATGGTTCTGGGCAACCTGCTCAAGCTGACCCAGGTTCAGCAAGGGTGCTGGACCAGGTCCTCGGATGTTCCTTCCAAACCAGACTATTCTGCAATACAGAGAAGTTTCCACTGATGAGAGAAACAGCAGCAGCCCCTGCAGGGATACTTCAGGTCAGAGTAGACTGCAAGGAGTCTCTGTTTCCCATGATCTTGTATGTAAGGAACAGGAGAACCCCCAGCTGCTGTGTCCCCTACAAACCTGTGCTTCATGAGCTCCATTTCATAGGATAATTCAGGCTGGAAGGGATGACAGGAGGTCTCTTGTCCAAACCCTACTTAAAGCAGGGTCAGCTCTGAGGCCAAACCAGGTTGTTCAAAGTCTTGAAAAGCTCCAGGGATGGAAACTGCACAAGCCACTCTATTAATTGACCATCCTCATGGGGAAAATTTCTCCTAATATCCAGTTGGCATAAACTGAAGCAAGAGGTTACTATTTCTCATCTTTCTGGCAAACAGTGTAACCAGCCTGGTTCTGTCTTCCTTACAACCTTTATAGGTACAGTTAGAAGCATTAGTCTGTCCTATCTCATGGTGATCCACATTGCAGCAAAATGCCTTAATAGACAAGGTCTCATCAGACCTAACACTGCTCCTGCACTGCCTGCCCTGGTTATCTTCAGCATTCGCACGCATGAGACAAGATCCGAGAACTGCTCATTCCTCAGAGAAGTAAGAACAGTCTAATGCGTTGTGACCGTGGCATATGTAGTATTACCAATTGCCTTAGTGTGGGACATGCTTCCCAATGAAAGCTCCTCTTTGCAGGTGGTGAGCATCCCCACGTCTCAGCACGGCCGTGCCAGCATGTTTCTGGAATCAGCGCAGGCCCAAGGAAGAGGCAGTTCCTGTCCAAATTAGTGTTAGGATGAACTACAGCTGTCCAGATTTACTTTTCAGCAGGCAAAGAACGTAGTGAGCAGTTTTCCTTTAAATGAGTCACTGAAATGGCACTGTTTGTGCCCTTCTCACGACACCGGTGGTCTCTGTTTCCATAGAAAATTTATACTGTTCTTGGTGTAGAATAACACCTGGAATGTGCTGGGACCTGGTTACATGACATCCTGTCTATGTGTTAAATGTAACACTCTTGTTTACCAGCAAGAGCCTTCCTGCTGATCATCAGCAGCAGTATGTGGGCCTGAACTGCCCTCAGGTACAAGGTGAGCACTGATTTTCAGCTGTGGAGATCCTCTCTTTCAGCTTTCAGCCAAAACAGCCTTGGCGCATTTAATGAAGGATGACATTCATTGGCTTCTAGCCACTTCCTTCTTCTCCTGTCAACCCATCTTCTAAATTTTCAGATTTTGAGTAGATCTGTATACAATGAGGTGGTTCATTTTATTTTAAAGTGGCTTTAATTAAGAGTTCTGATGACTTGGTGATATCCACAACATCTAACAACTTTGTTTTGTGACGAATAAAGGAGGCACTATGGGTGCTCCTTGGAGGATGCAAACCCAGGAACATAAAACATCCATCCAAAGGAAGCCAAATTAGAACTACCTTTCCAGACTTGGACCATCTATCTGTAGAAACAAACAGCTGTGGGAACGATTTTGTGCAAGCAGATTTGATGCAGGAGCACACCGATGACCCTGACTGCACCTGCATAAACTTTGGCCCTCAATCTTTAAGGAACATAAAACCTAGGCTGCAAATTTAAGCCCTGAAAGACAGACTGAAACTATAATGTATTTGCTGTTATCAGTAGAGTGCCTCCTCTCTCTCTCTCTAAGAGCCGTTGTCATGTGCCACCCTTGAAAAGTCACATTCAATACACTACCAGAAAATAGAGATGCAACAATATGCAAGTGCCTATTCTACGTGACAGCTTATTAAGCTTCACTGACTCAGCAGCTTCTCAGCTGCTCTTGGGTTAATGCAACTGCATACGTGACAGCTAGGATTCCAGCTGTGGCCTCAATATGCTGCCTTACAGCTGGCTCTGCCAGATCCAGCTGTGTCAACAAAAAGGACATGTGGTGGATGAGGAAAGAACGAGTGAATCACACACTTATCTCTCATCTGAACTTGTCGTTACAAGAAGCAGTTGAGAAATGCCAAGAGAAGCTGGGAAGAGGGGCAGAGAGTTATTTGTTTGCTTGCTTTTAGGTAGCTGCCCTTCAGTTATTGGTGTGACTGTCTTTGAAAGTCTTACTCAAATTCCAGTGAATAATAATAATAAAAAGCATACTACGTACACTAACAGCAAAAATAAAACACCCACAAATTTAAAAAAAAATGCCCATCTTCTACCAGGTACAAGATCAGGTCAGCAGTTTAAAGTGGAGGAACCAGGGCTCGTCCTTTGGCTTATGGAGCTCCCATATGTCCTACAGGAAACTACTGAGCTTTTAAAAATGTGACCAGTGACATTTTATTCAAAAACAAAACAAAATAAAACACACTATTTTTTTGTTAAACAGGGGGAAAAGAACTTTCTTGGACAGCAACAATGAGAGGCCCTAGAGAGCACTGGAACTCAAGTGAGAGAGAGAAAAAAATGACTAAAAATGTCTGGGTCTCCCACCTTGAATTTCAGGTGAGTTGTCTGGCAAGTGTTTCTAAATATCCTAAGGAGATGTGATACTGTACATACTTCACGGGGATGCCCTGTTACTGTAATTAATCCAGAAGCCCAGCATTAACAAAGAAACACCACAGCACTCAGAAATTTCTCTTCTGTTGCTACCTGCTACTGTGTTCTGTTGAAGTCAGGATTCTGGGTTAGATGGCTCTTCGGTTTGATTCAGTTATGGCAGTTTCTGTTTTAACAAGGGATAAGTCCGGTCCCTTCTGTACTTTTAATCTATAAAATATTTTCTGAAGGTTGTTGGAGAGACCATGTGCAATGCTTCCAAGAGCACCTGGGGGCAATCCACACTTAAAGCATCTTAATCCACCCACCTTCTCAACCAGACACCTTCTGGGGCTAGTACAACTATGTGAATTGCTACCTGAGTGTGTACTCACTTGCTCCACATGAGGCTTCTTGGCAAAGGAGATCCTGGCTATGGAGTGAGAAGCTATAGACAACTCCTGTCCATTCACCTCCCCTTCTTCCACCTCCACAAGACCTAATAAGAAGCAAGATCATAAGCATTAGGCTACCAAGGTTAACTCACAATGCCATAAGTAGCAAGCTATGCAATTCTAGTGTAAGCTGTAAAGATAGCTGACCACCACTCTCCTTGAAAAACAGTTTTATTTGACCTAGCATAAAACAACTGCAAATCCATGAAGCTTCAGAAAAGTAATGCTTTCTGGAAAAATCATGCCAGACAGACTTACTCATACATGTGGGCTAAGCACCACAGTTACATTGGCAGTTTTCCCTTCAGCATCTACTCTGTAGCCTTAGATACCAATTAGTTTAGCATCAGCTGGGGTGCAAATTTCTTTTGCTTCTAATAATGAAATTCTCTCTTACTCAATCCCTGTGAGCTGTATAACAAATATACCAAGATGCTACTTTCAGGCAGCGGGAGATTCTCCTAGTTCAATCACCAAGAAAGATCACCACACTCTTTGTCAATGGGATGGCATGAGAGAAGCCACCACTTACAGTGCTGCTTTTGGCAGTGCCGTAGTTTGGGACAAGCAGGGGAATGTATCATGCTGAACACTACTGGATGGAGAGGTTGCAAGGAAGATTTAATGCCACCACTGTGACACCCTGTGAGGGCCACAAACTCTCTCCTGAACCAGGGAATCAAATAAAACGATGATGTTAAAACTCAGTGTAAGTGGGAAGTTAAATCTGACCATGCTTGGAAGGAGCCAAAAGTGAACAAACATGAGAACAGCAATAGAAGAAGAAATGATAGATGAGCTCATGAACTAATATATTAACTTCTCTACTTCTACCACAGGGTTTACTGTGGTCAATTCATGGGGGCAGGCCATCCTATCTGTGCTTGTTCCTCTCCCAAGAAGACTAGGATACCATGAAGGCAATGAGAACAGCACCGACCCCTTTCCATTTGCCAGCATCAGGACTCCTGCCTCAAACTGCAATTCTTGTTGCAAATTGTGGCTTTTCTNCTCTCCCAAAAAGACTAGGATACCATGAAGGCACCGACCCCCTTCCATTTGCCAGCATCAGGACTCCTGCCTCAAACTGCAATTCTTGTTGCAAATTGTGGCTTTTCTGGTTTACAAAGTTAAATCTGCAACACCAACGTAACATTTTAGAAGAATATCCCCCGACACACACCTGTCTCCCAAGACTGTAGCATTATTTTGATTTTTTGGTCCTTTCATGTCACAAAAAGCTAGCAAGTCAAATCAGCTGGGCAAAAGCATGTAACCAGCCTTGGAATCCAGCACTCTTGACATGAACTCATTAATAACAAGGTGGGGATGCTGTTCTATGATGGTAAACCCACAATTAAGATAAATGGAATGAAACTGTTAGTGAGGTCCGGTAATTTTCTGGAAGAATCATGAAACGACACAGCAGGATACGGACTCTGCCTTTTCCCAGAGATCCCAAGCTTAGGCCTGTGAGGATCTGTAGGATATTGGGTTACTACCTGTGTTCTGGGCACTGATGAAGGCCACCTTATTAGTGTCAGGTTTGAGGCGGATGAATCCACATTCTCGATGCATTGGCTTCCTGGTGTCTGGATGGAAGGCATTGAACCTGAGGAGAAGTCACGATACGAAAACTGCTGTAGGGGTTCACTGAAAACAGAAGTGTTCAGCCTGGTTTCATCTCAGAGAACATGCTAGTTTATTCAACCACATGATTACCCCCAGTACTTCAATGAAGAGTGAGAGACTGAACAGGCTTCAAGGTTGGAAGATGTAAACACACAAAAGAGTAGTTCCCTTATACGTACAACTAGTTTTTAGAGCTGGAATTAGTTATTTAAGATCTCGCTTGAGATTTTCTATAGCTCCTTAATCTTTCTAACAGTTATATAGGAAATTACCCTTGGCAGTTTGACCTTCCACCAATGCTTCAGCAATGCTCTGTGCAAAACACATCCTTCCTCAAGGAAATCCCTGGCATTACAGTATCATCTTTATTCACTTTTTAAACCTGGCAATTTGCTTTCCTATATATAGCTTCCTGCAGGCAGTAACAGAGCAGACTTATTTCTGTCCCCTTACGAAAGAATTGATCTCATATGCTTACTTATTCTTTATCAGGTCTTTCTAACTCAACACAAGTATCTGGTAATTAAACAACAGCTTAGATGCACTAATGGCAGGTGAAATACCTATATACTTTAGCAGACTATTCTATTGGCAACTTATTTATTCTAAAATAATCCCTCCTTTCATACTGTTTTCCATGAAATTGCCCACTCCATATCAGTCAGTCTCAGTGCTGCTGCTAATTCCATACTTGGGAGTCCCTAATGCAAGAGCAGTTCCTACCTATTCTTTGCCCCCTCTGCAATCATGTGTCCCTACGTAATCCCCAAAATTGGCAGGCCATGAGAAGAGTATGACGTGCAGTAAGATCACAGTCCTGATCCTGTACACTTTGGGTTCTGCAACAAAGCTGTGAACTCATTTTTGGAAGGCTGAAGCATGTGGAAATGCACTGTAGCTTCAGACTAGTGAGTTTTCAGCCATTGCAGGTGCACAGCTCAGGACATAAAACAGAAACTCAGGCCACCCAGACAGATTTCACTGCATCTTCACACCTGGTAGAGGAAAATTGTAATTGCATTACAATTTGAAATGCAAAATGCAAAAGAAATGCAACCACCCAATCTCACTGGAGCCATATCTACTCCAATCCAAAAACTCTGGCAAAGTCCCAGACTTACGAGAAGTTCAGCATGGGCTGCCCCACGTGAGAGATGTGCACTTCTTCCAGGTACTGAAAGGGCTTCATAGTAGGGAAGGTACCATCTCCCGGAGGATCTGAGAGCCACGTGCCCAGCATCCAGGAGAGGGGCTCCATCACAGGATTCAGTTGTGGCGTTTCTGTGGAGAAAAAGGGAAGAATGAGGAACAGAAACATATGGATCTGCTCTGCCCAACTCGCTGGGAGCTGCTTTCAGATGGATGGAGAAAGAACAAGGAGCACCTCAGGATTGCTCCAGAGCATCAGCAGTGGTTTTACCCACAGCAATCTCATATACAAGGTAAAACAAACGGGCAGGGCAAACAGATATGTCTTCAAATTTGCTCTTGGTCTTACTAAAGCCAACACAGTGAACTCTTACCTTTCTCACTCCTATCTGCAGTGCCCATTTGGAGGGATATCTGCCTCCCATCTACACACAAGGAAAGAGATGAAAAACTAAGCACTAGGTGACAGTTAAACCTCTAATGCTGTGGTCCAGTATTGCTCAAACACTGAGCGAGCATCATTTCTAGTAGTTCTGGGGGCCAACCTCTAATGCTGTGGTCCAGTATTGCTCAAACACTGAGCGAGCATCATTTCTAGTAGTTCTGGGGGCCAACCTCTAATGCTGTGGTCCAGTATTGCTCAAACACTGAGCGAGCATCATTTCTAGTAGTTCTGGGGGCCAAGGAAATGAATCCTCACCTCATTCTCAAAAGAAAAGCGTATTGTGCATATTTATATTCAAGATGAATGTTTGTCTGTATTTTTTTCAGTAAGTTATACTATGCAGATGACTACAACTTAAGGATGTCCTCCCTTCTATCACATTAAATGACTTGCATGTTTTTCCTCACCTAACAATATAGAATCATAGAATCATTACAGTTGGAAAAGACCTTCAAGATCACTGAGTACAACCACAAGCCCCTCACCACCACCCTGCCTCCTAAACCATGTTCCTAAGCGCCTCATCTACACGTTTCTTGAACACTGCCAGGGACGGTGACTCTACCACTTATCTGGGCAACCTGTTCCAATGCTTGATTGCTCTTTCCGTGTAGAATTTTTTTCTTATATCTAACCTGAACCTCCCTGGCACGACTTGTGGCCGTTTCCTCTTGTTCTATCTGTAGTTATTTCAGAGAAGAGATCAGCCCTCGCCTCACTACAACCTCCTTTCAGGTAGTTACAGAGAGTGATAAGGTCACCCCTGGGCCTCCTCTTCTCCATACTAAATAACCACAGCTCCCTCAGTGGCTCCTCGTAAGGTCTGTGCTGCAGCCCCCTCATCAGCTTCGTTGCCCTCCTGTGGACACACTGCAGCTCCTCCATGTCCTTCTTGTAGTGGGGGCCCCAAAACTGAACACAGCGTTGGAGGTGCAGCCCCACCAGCACTGAGTACAGGGGGACGATCCCTTCCCTGGTCCTGCTGGCTGCACTGTTCCTGACACCAGCCAGGAGGCCCTTGGCCTTCTTGGCCACCCGGGCTCACTGCTCCTGTTCAGCCGGCTGCCGACCAATATCCCCAGATCCTTTTCTGTCATGCAGCCCTCCAGCCGCTCTGCCTGGGGTTGTTGCGACCAAAGTGCAGGACCCAGCATCTGGCCTTGTTGAACCTCACACAGTTGCCCTCAGCCCGTTGATGCAGGCTGCCCAGATCCCTCTGTAGGGCTTCCCTACCTTCAAGTAGATCAACTCTTTCTCCCAGCTTGATGTTGTTTGCAATTTGCTGAGGGTGCCCTCAATCCCCTCATCCAGATCATCGACAAAGATATGAAGGAGAAGCAGCCCCAACACTCACACCACTCATGACCGGTCGCCGGTGGGATATAACTCCATCCACCACCACTCTCTGGACCCAACCTTCTAGCCAGTTCTTCACCCATGGAAGAGGATGCCTGTCTAGACATCATCTCGTAAAAAAAGAAGCTACTTGTCTGACTGGTCCAGGCATAGACACAGTTGGATGGAAAAATCAGGACACAAAATGGTGACGCAGTGGGTAAACATTTGCTTCAGTCTGAGATCCAGTCTGCTCAATTCTAAATCTTGGGCTGAAAAGACTGAGCAAGGAAGGCAAATAGGAAGCCCATATTTGGGACAACAAAGTAGGGAAGCCCCAGCAAAAGAGAATTCCCACTTCTGTTGTACACTGTCACAACAGAAAGCAAGTTTAAGTCCAAAATCCTGCCTGTATGTCAGAAAAATACTGCTAATAACCTTTCATTAGCCTGAAGTTTTCCACAAGGGAAGCAACAAGGGAGAAGCGTGAAAGCTCACTGCAAAATTGGTGGAAAATCTACAGCACCAGAGCAACCTGCATCAAAAAACATCGTTTGCATCCTGCATTTACTTCCACTTTCCCCAGAGTTTCCTCTCCTTTCACTTCCCTCGAGCCTAGAGAGGCTCTTAGAATCTATTCAACAAGATACTGTATTTTATTGTTGCCTCTACTCACCTCCCTCCCAGCTGCATCGCAAGCATCCTGAGCAGCAGCACATTATCTCCTGAGGCTGCAGTTACCTTCCTGCATCGATCACCGATATCCAAAGATTGCTGCAAGAAACCCTGTGCTGTGAGTTCTCTGTAGGTCAAAGTCTCCTATGGCAGGGAATCAGCCTGTGGAAAAGTTCATGGAAGCTGCAGCATGAGCTGCTGCTGCCCTCTCCTGGCTGGCCTGGCTCTTTTCCCCCTTTAACAGATAATGGCAAACTCGATTTTCTTTTGCTTACCAATTTGGGGGCATTTCAGAAAGCATTAAAATAGGCAAAAGAAATGTCAGTGACCAAAGGATAACTAATGTTTGGTTCGGATTGTCACTTGGAAGAGCCGTAGGCTGCCACAGAACACTTTTTAAGCCACGCTGGCTTGTAGGTATCTGAGAATACATAAAAGATAAGAACCAAATCCAGTAATTTGGTTCAAGAGCAAGTGAACCTGCCCACCTTTCTGAAGTTTGAAGCTTCAAACTCACATGGAGTCTCCTCAGTGTTACCGCTGCTGCACCCAAACCCACACAGTTTCTCTGGTGTCTAATGCAAAGACCGCAACATTGACTCCATGAAACTCCTTGCTAAGGAAAAGGCTTTCTCTCATACCAGACTCTCTGTTTTCTGAAGCCAGGAGGAATGCTCGAGACTGCCAATCCTTTTATAAAAGCCAATTACAGCTGGCCCAGGAGTCCAAAAGTTATAACAACAGGAGGAGGAAGAAAAAAACCACAACCAACCAACCCCTCTACACTCACAGGTGCCAAAGCCGCGCACCTCATGTCAGTGCTTTAAGAAAGGAGGCTGAAAATCCTCCTTTGCAAGGTGCACGTGCTGCCTACTTCCACTCCATCAGCAGCATCCAGTCCAGCTTTGCAGTGCCATCTGTATCTGCTGTCATGTACAGAAATTCCTTTTACTTTCATGTGAAACAAAAGGAAAAAAAGAGAGAAAAAAAGACCCTATACTGTGCCAAAACCAGGAAACAAACATCAGGGGGTTGCTCTGCTCCCTCTGTATTTTTGCTGTTCACCGAAGTGCCTTCCCAAAATACAGGGTCTACAGCCACTAGCCAGGCATTTCCCTGCAGATGCTTTTCAGTAAAGTCATGATAACCAACACGCCTCTGGGAAGGACAAGCTGCCTTGTTCTGGGAGCACAGGAGGTGGCCACTACCCCTCTCTGATAACATCACCTTTTCCTCTTTGCCAGGGCTCTCCCACTTCCAACACCTTCCCGTATTAATGTAACCACGAGCTGGTACATTCTGCATCTTTGTTTCTATCTTTTGTGGGAAAAATGTATCTGTAGGCACTTCCAGAGTTCTGCTCTCCTGCGGTATAAAACATGGGAAGAAGAGGAAAAAAAAAAAAAAAAAAACAACTATTTTCAAAATCCTGCACTACTATGGAAAAGCAAAGTGTCCCAAGGCAATTTCACCTCAATATCTCATTTGCAAACTATCGTGTTCGGGGTTTTTTCTTTGCCACGAGTGACTTCCTGTTCACTGCAGAATTAGATGTTGTAACACAGCCGGGGAAGCAGGACAACGGTGCAGAGATTTAGCTGTAGACACCCGCAAAGGCAGCAATAGTTTTCATTACTTGATCTCACACAGATGAGAAGGCTGAAACGCGGTGAGGCGAAGGGCACATCCCAAGTCATTCGACAGCGCAGGGGTTCCTCAAAAGGAGCAGGTTACAGGCAGCAAGCCAGGAGGAGAGGCTGGCAGGTGCTCGGTCAGGGCCCACAGACCGTCGATCCAACGATGGGTGCCAAATGCACACGTCCAGGTAAGGACTGCTGTGAGGTCCCACCACCTTGTAAAAACTTCTCACACCCAAGCAGAACATGCTGCATCCTCACACAAACCCTCACGCCAAGCATCTCTGCTAGTTGCTTTCTATAGCCCAAGCAAAAGCCTATCACCATCCTGATGGAAACGGTGACCCCAGATCACCACAGAGAAATCAAGACTCTGACCCTGCAAAAAACTGACATTTCACGATCCTTAAAGTTACCAAACTCTGCTCTCACTCAGCTGTAAAAGTATTAAACATAACTAGACTTCTGCAAGATCTTGTACAGCTATCAAAAACAAATCTAAAACGGAAATATTTTCCATAGATCCTTAGAAAAACCTTAAAACTCTTCAAATACACCCACTTTAAAAACACCACTTCCTTGAACATGACCTTCAAGAAAAAAAACATGGAGATTGGAAAAAGCTCCCAATAGGGGCAAGCTGCCACATTTTAACAGCTTTACCTCTCTAAAATACATATAAATACATATATTTTAATCGCATTGAATCATACCTGTGTTGGCTGCGCTGCTGGCCATAGTTCGCAGTTATTTTTAGCTCGGTCCAGCTCTCTAAGCACCTTTGCTGCAGAAAGTGTTTTTCAGTTGTCTGCGAAGGGCTATTAAGGAAGTGATCTCACGATTGGGTAAGAAAGTGATCCTAATGCCTGCTGGGAGTTGTAGTTTTAAAAGAAACAACTAAAAATCAAGTGTGTGACAGCAATTCTGGAAAAAAAGAGCAGCATTTCTTCTCAGCTATAGCACAGGGGAACGTGATGCTGCAGAACCCCCCAGCAGAATAAGACAGTCATTTCTGCCTCTGTATCCAGATCTTGGGAGGACACATTTCACCTTGTCCTGCCTCATACTTCAAGCCCAACCACACTCTGCTGAAGTGTTTCTCCACCTTTGATCTATGGACATCAAAGGTGGCCCTTGAAAGGAGCAGAAATAGTTTCCTAGCTGAACGGATGAGCCAAGCAGGAGTTCGGCACAGGAGAAGCCACGGTGGAAGCAGCAGGGAAAACATCCCAGGGATATTCCCAACATACTGATCTCCTCCAGAAACGCTGCTTCTCCTGCACAGCTTTCCACATTCTGCTTCTGCTTTCCACATTCGTCCAGCCTCGCGCTTGTTTGAGGGCACAAGTCATTTGCAGGTGCACAAGAAAGGCAGAAAGGCTTAAAAATTCAGCGTGCAGTTAAACAGAAAAAAGCCAACCACTAACAAGCTCTTTAAATTAATCACTGGCTAAAAGACTTTATCCATGTGAATTTTCCCAGCACAACAAGTTATAATTGTGAAAACAATTAATTTCTACACATCTGTCTCCAGTTTTGTCAGAAGACAGCAAAGCAATACGTTGATAAAAATTAATTGATTTTTGACCTTAGAAAAGAGCACAACTCTTACGTTCTCACAGAACATACTCCTACAGTTCTTATGCTCTCATACATGTAAGATAACATGTATAGATAAGTAAGGGAGGAAAAAACTCATCATGTCTAATTGAATGAAGAAAAATATCCTTCAGCACCTTCTTTTTGTGGCTAGGATTTCACTGTAGGTATTCCAGCAAAACTAAACACACACTTTATATTATATAAAACAATTTTAAGTTGCCATAATTAGCATATACATATATATACTAATTATATGTGTGCATTAGCATATTATATGTGTGCATATATATTAGCATGTTAGCATATATACATATACACACAAATATATATAGGCAAAGTATGGTGACCTAAAATCATTAGGTATTTTCTTGACACCAAAACGGTATGAAAATGCAGACCAGAAGATAGATGTAAAATGACTAAGCCAATTCCACACAGAACTGACATACATAAGTAAAGTCAAATCTTTTCCCCCTCTCCCCAAATCAAACTGCAAGTTTTCTGTGCTTTTCTGAAAGACATGGCAACATTAAAAGATACAGAAAAAACACTGGCGGGGGCATCAAGCCGAAAGAACATCAAGTCCATTTTGAGATCTTCAAAACCTGCCTGGATGCCACCCTGTGTCACGTGCTCTAGGTGTCCCTGCTGGAGCAGGGGGGTTGGACTAGGTGATCTCTAGAGGTCCCTTCCAACCTCAACCATTCTGGGATTCTGGAAATGGACTGAGTTCCTCCCCAGAATGAAATTCCGTGACTAGAGTCACTGTGTAAGTTTTATTAGTAGTTAGTCAGGTATAATAAATGATTCCTTGCAAGAGAAAGGGCTAAGGTTCAGTTCAACTTTGTCGTAATAACAATTTCTACGCTATCTGATCCCTCTGCTTTAGAGGATCTCTGATTTTTCCCCCACCAAGGGAGAAGTCATAGCCCAACTCTCCTCACTTTCTTACTCATTTCCTGACTTCTGCCACCTTTCTGGGAAGGAAACGATCAAACCACGTGCAACTATTTCAGTCAAGAAAAACAACCTCAACAGGTAAGACATGCCTGTTGTATTTTGCTCCTGCTACATCGCTTGGCTTTCCTATATCCCGCATAGCAGATGCAATAGAAGAAAAGACCAGAATTTTCCTAGATCAACATGGAAAAACATGATGGGTACATACCTTCCACATACCTTCCAGTCACGACATCTCATTAAGACATGGGTGACTTTCACAGGCGTTCTCCAAAGAAAACTGAATTATAACAAGTGCCATCAAGTCACAAATGAACAAATTAAAGTAATAAGCAAGGAAAAAGTGATGCGTCATCAGAAGACTTGTCCTTAACACTGTGACCTGACTTCTTGTTCCCCATCAAGAGCTGCCGAAAGAAAGCTTATGAAAACAATGCATGTTTTATCTTTACTTTTGACTCTAAGGAGGCACAGTCTGGAGAGAAAGAGAGAGAGAGAAGTAGCATCTTTTAACAGACAGCTGATAGCGCTGGGGGAAATAAAAATAAATAAATAAATAAGAAGGTTTTGGGGATACGAGAAGCGGCAGGTGTGCCCAAAACCAATCTCACCGGCACCTGTTGGTCTAATAAAAGTTGCTACTTCTTCCTCAAAAAGACATACCCATCACCTCTTTATTACCTCTAACTTAAATGACCTCTTTATTTTTTAAACAAGAAGAAATCTGAATTCTGCCTCGATACAAAGCTACTGGAGATACTGACCACAGTCCTGTGATAGCAGACTGTTCAAGTAAGGGAAGCTGATCCTCTTCAGTTCATCTAGCTTCTCTTTCAGCTTTCTGACTTGACTGTCAGAGCGACTGATCCTCTGCCTCAAAAGTTTCAGCTCTCCGTTCTTCTTTTCTACCTGCTCACGCAAGCAGCACACCTGACTTTTGCTTTGCCTGGAGGAGAAACAGTATGAGTGCAGCGAGTCAATGAGCTTGCACGCTCCCGATGCCGACATGATGACCTCGTTGATGGACATGGGGTTGGCATCTGTGTCACCCTTCTGCCCGACCACAGCCTCTGCGGCAGGCTGAGGGGTTAGGTCTGCTGGGGATGCCGACAAACTCTGGGAAGGTTTCTGAGGGGTCGCAGTTAGTGAGGACGTAGGGGAGCCTTCAGCTAAGGTCTTATCGTGTCCCATGAGGTTGCTGCTGCAGCTTGGTTCCAGGTCTCGCTTTGGCCTTTTCCTTTCTAGCTGCTCCTTCGGGAACGACGGCCGCTCTCGGGTGTGCTTGGAAGAAAAGCTATAAGAGTGGAGGGAACCGATGAACTTGCAAGCGCCAGACGCAGGAGGCGTGAAGTCGTCAGCCGATGCACCGCTTCTGTCCGCCACCCAGCTCCCCGTCCGCGTGCTTTTAGGACAATCCTCTATGGAAGCTCTCTCAGGCCTTCTCTGAGAACCCGGCTTTGCAATTAAATTATCCCCTAAAGTCCTTCTCCGAGGGCCTTCCAGCTGGCTGTAGATACTCTCTTCTTTCTTAGCCATCGACCCCCTTTCGGCTTGCAAAGTCGCCTCCTCCATCTCTTTAGTCCCTTGCGTTACCATCAAGTCCTGCTCAGGAGAAGACGTTCTCTCAACTACCTCACAGCCTCCTTCCCTCGACTGCTCTCCATCCTGCAGCGGTACCTGGCTTGCTATTTTTCTTCTGCTTCGGACATAATCCAGATTGTCGTCTTTTTTCTCCGCAAGCTGGAAGATGGTAGGGACAGCGGTGGGCTTGAGCAGTCGATGCTGGTCTTCCAGGCGCTTGGAAAAACTATCTTTGGTGAAATGTTCGCTGCAAAGAAAGGAATACTTAGTGGGAGTCCAGTTGTCCCTCTGAACCGCTTTCAGCCACTGAATCAGACGCTTCGAGTCCTTTAGAGGGAACCTGAAAGGAAGCCAGAGAAAACAAAACCCTCAGAAGATGAGCAGCGTCTCTGGGATCGTAAAGGTTTGTGCCTCTTCCTTGTAAGTTTAGGAAACGCAAATTCTTCCACGTTTAAACAGGTTATGCCCATTTGGGGATTATTTCGTGGAAACCTTTGCTGCCCGTTCCCTCTGCCAAGAGGGGAGAGCCGGGGGCTTCGTCTCCCACGTTTGCTCCCCAACCACCGCTCGTTCCTCCGCTCATCGACACGGCCAAGGCAGCGGCGAACGTGGGAGGCCAAGGACGCGCGACCAAACCCGAAACACCCTGACTTGCCAAATATGCTCTGATTAAAAATAAATAAATAAATAAAAATTAAAGGATTAAAGGATTTTTGACACCTTCCATTACGTGAGGTAAAAAAACTCCCGAACTGGCACTGCGGTGCCCGCAAACCAGCCGTCCGCACTCGCGGCAACGCGAGGACCACTCACCTTGGCCATCGCGATTGAAATGTAACCAGAGTTCTTTAAAAAAAGGGAGAGGGAAACACCTGGGAATTGCCGTCTCCAGCGCCGGGGCGCGGGGCGGGCGGGCTGCAGGCCGGGCCGGGCG
>VWPW01029476.1:0-105762 GCA_013389825.1 Crypturellus undulatus
GGGGGTGTCCCGCGTGGGCCGCGTCCGTGGGCCCGCGTAACGGGCCATCCCGTCTACCCCGGGGGACTGTCCCAGTCATCCGAACTGCATATGGCTACAGGCGCCAGCTGAACTCGAGTCCGTGCTCCCTTCACACCTGCTCTTCAGGTTGTACCCAGAGACCTCAAGTTTTCATCAGGACAGCTCCAGCATCCCATGTTTTTTTCAGACCATTTCAGAGGCATCAGGGAGCAATTCTCCACCCTAGTTCCTTGAGCGACTTTGGGATGTGGTGGGAAGCTTCCCCAAGGAGAACAACAGGCGCTACGTTATCAGTTACATCCACATATCACGTTACTTTAGACAAAGCTTGTCACTTTAGCTTGTTGGCAGGCTGTAAGATAGTATTTCCCACCAATTTCCACAAGTCATGGCACGTTCTGGGTTTTCCAAGAGGCTTCCCACTTGCATGCAGCCTCTGCATCGCTGCTGGAAAGCATAAGGAGACAGATGAATGCTACATCTCCACAGTGTTTAAAAAGAGAGCGTCAAAGAGTAGTTCAAGTTGAGGTAAACTGCGAATAAGAGCAGCTGCTGCAATGGAAATTTACCGAAAAAATGCAAATCTAATAAATTAAACATTTTCTTTTACACTGAGAGTTGCAGAGGTCTAAAAGATTCAGAGGTTTTATGACTCAGTATATGACCTTGCCTGGGAGGCTTCCTGTGTATTAAATCACCCATCCTCATGAAACTATTTTGAACCTGTTTGATATGAAGAAAGAAATCATCTTCCAGCAGCAGTTGCTTACACGGAGGTAAGGGGACTGTCCCTCAGGCCTTCCCATCCAAGGGACACTGTGTTCCTTCCTCCTGCACTTCTGATAAGACAAAGTGATTTCTGGCACTGATTTTAAAACCAAAAGGCTTTTTTTCTCTCTCTCTTTTTAGTCTTATTTGTGCTCCCTGGGTGAGGAAAGCAAAGGTATAGAGGCACCCTGGGCATTCCTAGCACATATTTTAGCAGGGGTGAAGGTCCAGACTCCCCCTTACAACAACATGAGGACACAAGGCTGTCCTCAAGGAGCAGATCTGCTTAAATTTCTTTTTTTCCAAGCTGCTGAGCTACAATGCAAGCATGACCTGTGCTTACTAAATATTGCATAGGAACTCTTGAAAGGAGCATTTTAAAAGATGTTACACTTATCAAGATTGTTGAGAAAAAAATACAGCTCTGAAGTTGTGTTGAGTCTCTCTTTCTAAGCTTGAAAGCTGCAGCAAATGTAACTCGGTTCCCTGAGATACAGAGGATCAGAGGAAAACACTAGGGAAAAAATACAACCAAACAAAAAAGAAATCAATCACAGCAACACTGAATTCCTGCTCCCATGAAGATGCACATAAAAGGTCACTCTATATATTGACTTTCTTTGGATCAAAAAGTGGGTACAGTCTGACACTGCAGCTAAGCTGACCTAATGGCAAGCTGTCACTGAAAGGGACCAGTCCATTCCTTGCCTCCAGCTATGTAGTCTGGCCATTTCCTATATGATGGTATTTGCACTTGTCTGACTCCTCAGTGAACTAGTCTGGAGAGTTAAAATAGAAGAAAAAAAAAAAGAAAAAGAAGAGGATGCTCTTCAACAAGTGCACACAGGAAAAAAATGCAGGAGACAGATAGACTTAAGGGTGTATAAGAAGAAAAACATTGTGGTGATGATTGTTCTGCTAATCCAGTCATACATAATGACTGTGACGAAAAATAATCCTATCAAAGAGGTACAGAAAGCATAATAGTTGAAGAAGACTGTGAGCCTTAGAGACACAGAGCAAGAGCCTACCTATCTGGGACTCTAAATTAGCAGAGGAAAAAAAGAAAAGCTCATATTGTTTGTGAAGATCAGAGTTTATCTTATCTGGAGGGAGCTGGTGCATCACAGGGTGGCATATAAATTTACTACACAACAGCATTAAGTTGCTACGGGGATTTTTCAGTGTGCAGCAAGAGACGAAACTTTGCTTAAAAACATAGAAATTAATCTCAAGCTCCATGTGCACTAAGACAATGCTCAAGAGGCATTAGCATGGAGTAGCTCATACAGAGTCAGGCTACGCCAAGATTTACTCTGCAGGAGTATCCCGGGTAGACAAGAAGCAGCACACACGCAATACGTCAAGTGCCGAATGTGGAGTGGGCATCACACGACTTGCAAGAGCAGCTCAGTTCAGCGCAACGCAGATTAGCAGCCACAAGGAAGGAAAGCCACATTACAGATCCTTGACAGCATGGCTGCAAAAAGCACTAGGATAAAGAAAATTACCAGACAAATTCCAAGGATAAAATTGCACAAGTTGAAGCTTCAGATGGGACGGACGATAAAAAATTGTTACAATTGAAACAATTGCTTGTTACAATTAAAGCATTAATTCCTGTACCTGATTACACTACAGCTAGGACAAATGGGTCATAAATAGACACCAGCAAAACAAATAGCCTGCTCAGAAGTGACAGTGCGCTGTAGCTTCCTTGCAGCAAAGCTGCTAAAGAGAGTGTTGTTATGCATTTGAAGGACTGGAATATCTATCAGACCAGGCATATGAGGAGAGAGCTCAAATCAGTCCATTTACATAGCACCTGCATCACAAGATAATAACAACAACAATAAAAAAAAAAAAAAAGAAGACATGCAAGGTTTCTTGTTGCATAGATCCACACGTTAAGTGGTGCAGAATTAGACAGTTACTCCCTCGCGTCTTGGTGCGAAGGGCTCCTCGTGGCAAGTGTGGGTGTCTTGGGAAGCAGCTCCCTCGGTGTCTCCCGAGTGCTTGGGCAGCAGTCCCGACGCCCACGTTGAGTGGTTGTCCGTGAGGGTCAGCTCAGCACTGCTGACCCCAAACAGCACAGCGTGCGCTGACAGTGCCAGCAGCTGCGGGAGAGCATGGCCAAAACCTCAAGAAGTCATAAAGATAGACCTAAGGGCAAACTAAAACCAAAATGACGCTCAGGGCGTTAGTATCCCTGAAACATCTGACCTGACTGAACATGTAGGGCAACCTAATAACATGCCTATAGCTAAGATAATAATTTAGTTCAAAGACTATTAGCAGCTCTAAGCTTACAGAGCTTTGTCCAAACTTTCCAGATGACAAATGTGGAACCTGATAGAGAGGTAATTACATCCATGCTGACCTTGGATCCAGTCCTGAAATACAGCTTCCACAGAGCATCATTAAGGATTCCTGGGGTTGTAACCAGGGTACAAGATTTGTTCTCAGAAAAGCAAAAGCTAATATTTTTTTGCACCAAGAGCAACAGAACAAAGGCCTAGTTAAGGTGGGGAAGGGATGTTTTGCAGGAAGGAGTCTGCATTCATGAATGTTTGTAACAGCATCTGCAAAGAGAAGAAATATGAGAGTAAGAAATCATCTATTTTCTCAAAAAAATAGAGAAGACAATTGGTTACTGTCATTGGACTATGAGACAGCTTTTATGTAAAGATGCTGCTGGCAGTCGCACAATGCCTCCAGTGTATGCTATTGAAATGCTACAGTTAATATGTCTGCTTGGTGAGAAAACTGTGCAGATCTGATTTCCTACCCCAAGCAGGCTACTGGCACAGACCTACAGAACTGGGTGGGATTACAAAATCCTCAATCTATTGCAAAATCCAGAAGATGCAAGAAGATAGAAGATATCAACTAAACCACCAGTTTCCAGACAGAGCCTAGAAAGTGTTAGGGGCACACAAGCAGATATTTTGTAAATCCCATATTTATGGCTTTGGAAAAGACAAAATTTCATATTCCTCTAAGAACAGCAGAAATAGTAAGACCAAAGATAACTACGACCTAGTAACCAGTTGTGAAAAATATGGGGAAAGTGAAGGCCTAACAGCCAAAAGCTGCAAGGGAAATGAAATACAGCCTCAGCTGAAGTCCAAGTCTTTTCCCTTGCAAACCACACAAACAATCTCTCTGGCATAAACAACTTCTTGAGACACCTGACTACTCACTAAAAGCAGTGAGCCAATGCCACCCCACTGGTTTAAAACCACTCACCTGACTTGATTCAGGTAAGTAATTTTACTTTGCCAGCTCCGTGTTTACGCTTTCCCTCCTCTCCAGCTGCACTGCTGTCACCAGCTGGAATGGCAACAATAAGCTGGGAGGTAGAATTGCAAAGCGGGTATCGGCTACCAGCCGTTGGGAAATAAGGCACACATGCAACCCCTGAAGAGGGAACTGCATCCACAGAGCATATTAATAGCCAGATACAATGCTTTGATCATACACACAAATGCAGATTCCTGCTACCACAAGCACCTCATTATCAAAAGTTATCTCACCCCTAAGGGACAGCTTTGCTTTCCGAGCTGCCTGCAGTCCCGTCGGAGTAGCTGTCCCTTCACATTGGCACTGTTGTCACCAGAACAAGAGTTATTTGCTACAACAGAAGCAGCAGAATTCGGCTTTTATCAGTAAAGAGTAATCTCCTCCCTGGATTCCTGGCAACACCCGTGCATCGGTAAGGATGCCAGTGCATAACATTTCACTGAAGACCAAGTCTTGCCATTCAAGTCACACGGACCCTCAGTTTTAACTCCATCACTTTTCGTGGCAGTGAAACTGTATTTGTTACAGAGAGGCAGATTTTGGCCTGTGGGGGAACGTTGCCTTGATGCACCGCCAAGGAATGTGCTCGGCTAGGAGGGGGGGTACCCAGTACACTTCATATTTCAAGAACTATGGGCTGTATGACAGGAAAAGAAAAAGCATGTCTAAGAGCAGCCTCCAAATCGCTTCTAATTAATACATGATGCTGGGGCAGGCAATAGCATTCTGCAGATCCTGGGCTGCTCAAAAACAACTTAAATTTATATTCACCCTTCCCCTGATATCATACATGTCTTAATGGGATAGATCTTGGAAAAGAGGAGCAAAGAACCAAGATCAAATTTTCCAATTTAACTGAAGTTTTATGTCCTCGTGCCCTTTTGTAAAGATCAAGATGCTGAGCAGTTCATATTAAACATCCCACAACAATTTTGACATAACTACCAAGAAATATCGCTCTTGCTTGCTTTGAGAGACAAAGACTCAGCTTGTTTCACCAAAAGCCACTAACACATCCCAAACGACTATAATAACCCTGCACCAATTCAGCATATAAACAATATTTTAGAGACAGTTTACTCCCAGTTAGCTGCAAAATACAGGCCTTGGTTTAGAGCAGTCTGATCTTGTAGCACGTAACAAAGCCTCCATCACGTCAAAACTTGCTTAGTCTTAAACCTCAGCAGTGAAGGTAAGACCTGAAACAGAAATACTTTCTATGCTGACATGGTGCCTGTAGTATTATGTGCCAGAATGGGCTTAGGTCTTTAAGACAGCAGTTTTTTTAAGCTGTGTTGGAAAGGTTGTATCCCCAAAGCAACACTTTGCAAGGGATAATGTCGCCAGGGCACTGCAGGGAGAGCATGGGGACTGCTGCCCAGAAACAGCGGGATACAACTTGTCACCGTCCCTTCCCAAATCACACAGCAACGTGACCGTGTCTCACTCTTCAGACAACTGCAGTAGCTGACTGCTGTTCAGGGCAAGTTCCTCTTGTATTTTATTAAAGCGGGGCCCGGGGAGCCCATCAGACGAAGGCCTCCTTGCACCATGTGGTGCAGCAGGGGAGCTGTTGGGCAGGATCTCTTCCACAACAGGTAGCAACTCATTTTTCATACAACCAGGCTTGCACGCATGGCAAAGTAAGAGGCATAATTCCAAGGAGCACAATAATAGCTTCCCTTGGGAGGAAATGGCATACAGTGTTTCTAGCAACTGACTGCAAAAGACAGCTCCAAATCTGTTTACATGGGGCAAAGCCAGCTTCTTGCAGTGCTGGGGCAGGCACAACTCCTTCCTCTCTCCCCCTCTCCTCTTCCTCCAGCCAAACACTGCAGGATGCTTCTCCCTCTCGCTGGCAAGTACCGTTGCAGCCTGATCTTTGACATGCCGAAGTGAGGGCAACGCTGTTTGCTGCAGTGTTCCGTATCCCGCTCGCACCAGGGCCGGGAAGGCAAGGGGCGGTGGGAGGATTTCTCGCTCCAGAAGCTGCTGGGAGTGGAGGAAAGTGCTCACCTTTACGCAAAACCCACCCAGGTGGGTGCAAACCACTGTATTCTCAACACACATCTGGTTAAGGACACCCTCACCTCAGTGTCCTTTTGTGTTGTCTCTCTGATGATGTTGTTGTTTGAACCCTCTCCCTTGCACTTTCAAATGCTTCCTCAGAATTGATTTTTTTGCTCTATTTTTAACGACAGAGGCTGCACACTGCAATGGTACAGCTAAGTGAAGTGTACGTGGAGGGAAGGGGAAGGAAAAGCAATTTTCCACCCATCCCCCCTATCCATGAGCTGTACATCTTTGTTAATATGTAAAACACAGAGCAGCCAGTACTGCCTGCATTGCATGGAGCAGTTAGAATAAGAATTATTTTTCCATGTGTCGCCTATGGCTGTTGTTATTAACACACTCTAGCAGCAGTGCAAATTACTGTCCTTCAGTGTTTCGAAATAAATGAAAGAGAAACAGTAGCAGTCCCTGAGGAAAAGCTTTCAGGGATCTTGCTGCCATTTCCTGAATGCCCTTGCACATATAGACCACATATAGAAGGAGGGTATGTTCTTTACCTGTTTCATGGGAGCCTATGCAGCTGTATGGGGAGGGGAAAGACAGTAGCAAACAAAGTGAAATAAGTGCTCCTAGTACTCTGAAGAAAATAAGAAGTAGGAAGTCAGCAGGTAAAACATTCAAGGTCTTGCATGACAGACAGCCAAGGGATAGAGATTATTTTTTAGTAAAAATGGGGAGAGAAATTAGAGATGGTAATCAGCAATTTAATGATTTTTTTTTTCAAAACATTCTCCATTCTGCATGCTTGTGAAGAAGCAATTGATTTTTCCAACATATTTAACTGGAAAATTGTCAGAGTGATTGCAACTGCAATGCAAATACCTTCTGTTCTGAAAAGTCTCCCCTCTCTTTAATTTAGGTCCGTATTAACAAGACGTGCTTCATAAACTATTTCAGAAGTTCTGTTTTGCAGTCACAAATCACCTTTCTTTGTTTGTCTACAAGCCACTCCAGATGCCCACAGCCCAACAGCCACTTGCTCCGGTCTTCCATCTGTGGCCCCCGGGTTGTCCTTCAGGCCTGCTAGCCCCAGTGCAGATCAGAATTGGGTTTTCCCAGCAAGCCCCCTGTAGTGACGTTGTGCCTACCTTGCCGTGCTTTAGCAGCCTGCGTAGCTGTGTTTTCATTCTCACTTTTAAAAGCCTTCATTTACACGTGTTTTAGCCATTCAGTCCTAGAACATGGCCATTATGATTGCAGACTTGTGAGGTGCTGGGTTACCTCCTTATGGGTTCAGTGATGATCAGATGTGCCCTGGGGAGGCTCCTGGCACCTGAGAAAAGAGCAGAGGGCGACACGGTGACACAAAGGGGGCAGGGGACCAGAAAGCTTCGCGATTTTTCTGCCTTTACCCTGACAAGGAGGAAGCAAGGAAGAGCTGTCTTCCGCTTGGCGTCTTCTTCCTCCTCCGTCCTCTTTCTCCCCTTTAGGAAGTTGTGGGCTGCTTTTGCTGAAGACCATCGTGTCTCTGAGCGCATCTCTCCAGGGAGGATGGGCAGCTGAGATGAGAGGCATGTCGTCCACCTGAGGTGGTCTAGGTCTCTCACACAAGCCACAGCTCTCCCACAAGCACTGCCATTAACACTGGGGCACAGAAACACGTGGTCTGGTGGGGTTGGCTTGTATGGGGCAATCTTCTGCGTCTCCACAAGCCGTCCGTGGGCTGTCTCCATCTGCATGTCTTCTCTGAGACACCTGCCTGATTTTAGTCAGCGCAGTTCATTTCATTCATGAAGTTTGTTAAAATTGGGATTCAGGGAGAAAAAGATACAATGAAGAAAGATACAATGGAAAAATATAAAATAAATTTCTAGAGCCGGGCTGGAGTTACTTATTTATGTATGATAGGCACTTATTGAGAGCTGGCCTGCATATCTCATTCATGTTATCTCCAAATTATCTAGTGCCTCAAACACATCCTGAGTTTAGTCAGGCCACAAATATCCAACCAGATCAGTACACAGAATCGACGACAAGTCAGATAGTAAAGGCTAATTGCCAGATGTGCTTCACATTTGCAACTCCACTGCAATAAAATCTCAGAGAGACAGCTAGTGCTCATGTGCTAACCAGAATGTTGGCTAATATTAAGTCAAAGATCTTAATAAATCTAAATATAATGTAGTATTTTATATCAGCCAAGTGTAGAAGTTTCTTAAGGAAGGCAATCAGGCTTGCCTTACAAGAACTAATTTTCATTAATTTATATTGTCAGGTATTAATTATGTTTGAAGATGTCAGTTCCTTTGAAACCCCATGTCGTTTTCCTGTCATTCTGCCTACAACTGATGTCAGGCTAACAAGCCTATAATTAGGGGATCGTCTCACTTACTCTCCAAATTCTGGCATAGCCTCATTATTCTTCTACTCTCCTGGAATTTAGCCTGATTCCAAAGCATTTTCTTAACATCTATTTTAATTGCTAATGCACTGCAAGTGCTATTTTATTCTCCTTTCATGCAAATACAAGTCCAGCTCCATTCTGAATAAAGAATGTATTTTAAAATATTTCTGTCTTTTCTACATCACTAATATCAGTTTTGCCTACTGTTTTAGTGTGGGCCTGGAACATGGCCACAATTTCTTTTGTTCCCAATATTCTTTGAGTGCTTTCATATTTTTCATAGCTCTGGCATTTGCTGTTTTTTCTCTGAAATCCTTATTTACCTGTTTTCAGCCATTAATACTTTCCTGCTTATACTGATTGTTTTTTCTCTGTTTTTGTTCACTGTAGAAATGAGGTCCTTCCAAAGGTTGATTTCCTTCACTACGAAATTGAAGGGATGTTCAGCCAAATGCTCCCTCCTTGACAAAAAGGGATTTTTTTTCCATCTAAATAAACTTATCTGAAATAAATTCCCTATTTATTTTCACTTCTCCACTTCTGTTTTACCTCCCATACACTTTGCTCATAATTTCCTCATGCTTCGGGAAATTAACTTTCAGGAGAACCAATACAAGTGTTATTGGTGGCCAGTACACAGTGCTTGCCTGTGTCGAATGTAATCAGATCACTGGCCCTTAGGCAACCAAAGCTTTCCCATGTAGCCATTGGTTTCCCTTTTATAAACAGAGACTGCAATATAATGCCAAAGCCAACAGCTAAATTCACGTCACACAAATGATATTAATTCCAGAAGTTCCTACCTTTTGGATATCTGATTTTACAACAAAACGTGGTGTTCTTTCAAAGTGGTGCTATGGAGCCATGGTAGGAGGGCAGAGAAAACGTGCGTCCCTCCATCCCTAGCTCTTTTCTCCCCCGTGTTAAACCAGATGACTTCCCCCTCCTTGCTGCCACCAGCTGGGGAAATAAAGAGGGGCATAGAGAGGCCAAGAAATTCAGGACCCAAGGCCGGGGGAGCCCAGAGCTGCAATTGCACCGTCCGATACATAAGTTGTGTCCAGTTCGGGTGGACTCTCTAGGGTGTTCAGCTCACAGCTGCAGCGAACACCTACAGAGTCTGCGCTTTTCCCTAAAAAGGGGTCAAGTTTAGGTTTATTGTTCTGGAGATAAAAAAAGAAATGCACAAAGATCCTCTACCATTAACTTTCAGTCTCTTTCTTCTGTCTTTCATTCTATGGGAGCAGACTGGAGCTCCCAAAATGAAAGACAGAAATCAGTATCACCAAAACAATACTTATTTTTTTCTAGCCACATTATTGGAAGTAACTGAGCGGTTTTATTTATTCACTTAAACTTCAGCTAAATGAGTAGATGCCCAGCAGGGAAAATTTAATTCCCAATTGTTGCAGTTTGGCAAAGCTGTAAGTAAATGCCCAGGAGCTCATCATGGAAAGCAAAGGACAAAGAACAATAGACAGTTACACTATTAATACAAATCTTTTTATTTTTAGGTTTCCTATAAAATCCTTATAAACTATGCAAAGGAGGTTTTCTTTATTTCCATGTTCCACATAGAGCTAAATATTTCCATTTCCCCTCATTTACATGGGTCCTTATTTGAATCCGTGGAGAATCAGTGAGAGCAAATAGTATCAATAAAGTGCAAAGCAACTGCTGCAGTAGAAAGAGGACACGGAGCTTTTGCAGACCACTCTATAAAAACCAGGATTTTTTTTGAAATTTTGAAATAGTGCTTACTGATTAAAAATTACTTAAAGGAAAGACAAAACACACCAGAAATCTAAGGGAAGTAAAACCTCAATACTTTTGTTTTAGTTGGATCCACATATAATTCCCCATTATGGTAACTGAGGATCTATTTTAATGCATATATATATATACATATATATATATAAATAAATAATAAAAAAGAGAGAATAGTATAAGGATATGAACAGAAAGAGCAAACAAGAAATAGGGAATAATAAGAGAAATTTATAGGAATGACCAACTAGGGAGAAAGCATTGTACCCTAAGAGATATACTAAAGTAATTACCCAGATGGAGAGAAGCTTAGCAAAAAGAAGAAAAGAAGGATTGGGACGTTCACTTTCCATGTTCCAATAATTGCTAAATAATAGAGCGCTAAGTCGCAGCAGATGTGCAGCAGTACAGTTCTCTTGTGTGCTCCGTTCCCTCGGATCGGGGTTGTGCAGCCCGCTGAGAGTCGCGCCAGTCGCGGCCAAACGCAGCCCTGGCCTCACTTGGTACAAACGGAGCACAAGGGACTTGTATTTTTCAAGTTTCATGTTCCATCTTCCCCAGATCCTAAGCAAAATAAACTCACATGTTGTCACTGGTTCTTCTTTGTAAAGATGTTTTACTTCTCTCAATCCCTTTCTCCTCTCTCTGTAGCTCGGCTCCTTCTCCAGAGGAGTTAAGCTGCTTGTTGCAGGTTCCTTCAGTAGGAAAACCTGAAAGCGGGCTGCTTGAGCAACGCTCCTGTGGAAGAATCACAGAGAAAACGTGTAGATGTTACAATGTTTATCATACATAAGAACTTGCCTCTCAGGAAATCTCTGAGCTGTAAATAGCCAGAAGATTATAGATAAGGGTTACCTTTTCCACAAATTTATCAAACAGGGCTCTCAGTGTCTTCTCAGAGAGCTATAATCTCAAGTATACCTACCTGGTTATTCCTACCAGGAATTCCAACCTACTGTATTTATCTACCTTAGGAATTCAGCTACCTTCTTCCCTTTAACACACATCACTGTTTTTCTTCACAGCAGCCCATCTCAGGGATGTTGGGAAGTCTCATTTTGCAGCCGGGAATCTAATAGACCAAGGTCAAGATACTGTAACAGGAGTTAGACCCATGAGTGGGGAGGCCTTCAGCAGAAGTCAGACAATCATTCATGTATTTTGTTTAATCTGGCCTGAAATCCCCAAATCACAGAACAAGTGCCACATCCCACCTCTGGGATGTCCCCGCCTGATCTCCTCGCTTGTGAGGAGCTGCAAATCCCACTCGAGGATCAAAGCGCTTCGGCTTGGGCTGGCTGCTGCCTTTGCCAGCCGAGTGCAGGCTCCTCCACACTTCAGCACTTCTGTCCGAGGCCACTTTTGGAGCACATGCCTACACTGCATTCGGTTGCCCTGAAGGCCCCGAATGCAGTGTAGGCATGTGCTCCAAAAGTGGGTCATGGTAATATGCGTGATGAAAGCTAAATCACATAGCAATTATGCTCAGGATCTAACTTGTTAAGCTAAGGCTCTCATTGCACTCTGACACTTTAAAATGAGGCTGTTTAAGCAGGAATAAGAGGTATGCAAGTATAATACCGAAGACTGTGTAGTACTAATTCAAAAGGATTCATACTTTAATAGTCCCAGTGCAATTATTTTTAGCTAAAAGTTCCCGAGCCAACCATTCTGCAGCTCCTAGCGAAGGCACTGTTAATAGTTACACTTTGAGGGCAGGTTTCTGGTTTGACAAATAATCAGGCACAAGTGTGCAGTGGTGTCCAGTTCTGCTGGGTGCATCTGAACAGATGAGCCCTGCTCACCGGGCCTGCAAGATGCCTCCTGCTATCAGCTGGTGTCATCCCGCTGCTCCGCAACCTGCCAACACGAGCACGTGCTGGTCGACAACATCCCTCCCTCCCGCAATCACAATTCCACTCTCATTACACCTCCATCTCCCTCCTTCCAGAGCTCCGGAGTCTCCCTGTGTGCATTTTTCCCAGGAATATTCCCATGCTTGACTTGGATGTCTCCTGCAGAATAGCAGGTCAAGGATCAGGACATTTAACGTGGCAGAGCTGCAGGGTATAGTTTAGAGTGTACAAGCAGGATACATCTAGAGAGAGCAGCTTAGTTCTGAGTCACTACTGCCAAAACACGTGGAAACAGAGTTCAACATTTGTATTTCCATAATATTTAATTCCACCGTCTGGGCCTTTTATCAGTAATGTAGATTATGAGTACAGATAGACTCAGAACAATAGAAATGTGAGTCTGGGTACTGATAATCGCTTGTTAATTTTTAACAGAGACAGCAGCATGGCATTTAACTCCTCAATGAAAATGACTCAGTCCCCATTTGTTTCCAGTGAGGCAGTTTAAAGGATATAATAGAAATAGATGTTCCAACATTCAGCATCTTGCAAAAGGTGGATTATGCATGTGCTTAGTTACAGCTGAATGCAGTAGAATTTGAAAATGATGGCAGAAATTTGGCAATCTTAAAAGCTACCAATCTTCTGTCATCCTTTGGGTATTTAAAATCTATACTTTGCATAAGCTTTGCTACTGCAAAGTTATGAGATCTGACTGACTAGGCTATTCTTTACCTATTATGCTGATAAAAAACTTCTTCAAGTATTTTTTATAATGTGCTTTGAGAAAAAAAAAAAGAAAAGAAAAAAAAGTTGTGTTTACCCCCTGAGGAAAGGAGAGGAGGGTAAAAGCAAGTAATACATGAAATTAAAAACAAACAAACAAACAAAAAGACATGGATACTGTTGACCAGAATTAACAATTCTGCTTCCATCTCGGAGACCTAGAACATCATTTCCATATTTCTGTGTATGCAAGAAATAACCATGGTTCATAACTAAAGGACTCACTGCTAGTCTAAAGAATGCAGCTTTATTATTTTTTGTACAGCAGCCTCTAGAATGAAGAAAAGTCATAAAAGGGTTAATTTTTACTATTGCCTAGCACATTTTTCAAGGTCCAAGACAGCAATAAACTTTCTTTTCTTGATGATATCCACATTGCATGAAAAATCAGCTTGAAATTCAAGCTAAAGGCATCCAACAAGAAATACTTTCAGTAGTTCATGGACCTTGCAACCTTAAGTGTAGCTTATAAGTAAGACAAATAATAGTATGAAAATACCTCCCTATTAGTATCAGATGCAAGTAGTAAAGAATTTTCAGGAAGGAAATTATAAATTTAAAGAGAAGTAAAGGGCTTAGTCACAAAGTAGAAATTTGGGTAAGATTCCACTTCATGCAATGAATCTATGGAAAACTTGCCACACGCTGCATGAATCAAATACAGTCAGGAAGGAACAGAACAGAACAGCTTCAAGCTCTTCCCCCTCATTACATCTCGCAGTTGCATGCAGCTCTCTAAATCTTTATCTTTCTTGCACAAGCCTCTTGGGCCAACCTTGCATGTCTCCAGTATGTCACAAGAAGCTGGAGTTTTATAACCTCCTGCATGTTGCAATGTGATTGAGCTGTAAGGAGCACAGGACGCTCTGCCCTCTCCGAAGCCGCGGGGCCTCCTCCTCACTGCCACCAAGGGAGCGTAAGGGAGGCTTCAAGATGTAAATGACAGGACTGAAAACCAAGCAAAAATATCCCTATGGAAAGAGGATCTGCCTCGTCTTCGGCTTTGCTAAGCTCAGAGCTAACAACACGAGTGTTGGTCAACGTTTAAATGCTCATTCCTCAAATCTTCCTCCCAAGTGTTTCTCCCGAGGCTCATCTTGGCAGCTCCTTGGGAGGAAGGGCAGGAAGGCAGGTCATGGGGAGGAAGAGCAGGAAGGTAGGTCTTTGCTCTCAGGTGGATCCTCTTCATATCGAGGGGAACCAAGGCTGCAACCACACCGTGCAATCCATCCCCAAATGTAGTGCAAGACACTGCAGGTATCATCAAGAGACAGGGAAATTCCAGTTACTTGGTGGCTTAGAGGTCTCTAATAGTTGTTTTCTGCTGCAGCTCTGCAGAGAGCCACTCCACTGATGGAGTCCCTTGTGGAGCAGCTCCTTCCAGTGTCGGTGAGGGCTTTGGTGCTCCAATTTGCTCTGCCTCCTCCCCGCAAGTTATCTAAGCAGCCATGCAGTGAGGCAGACAAGGGAGCTGACTGAGATTTCAAGTCACTTTATTTTTCTTCTTCTGGGGGGAGTGTTTGCTCTGGGGGAGAAGACGGAATAAGTGATTTGAGGAAGAACAAAGAGCCATCAGACGGGGTGAGACAGCTGCCTGTTCCCCAGCATTTCCCAAAGCATCCAGAAGAGCCTGGCTTTGCTGGAGGCAATGCCCTGCGGCTCCCCTAACAGACTCATTATATGGTAGGATTTGGGGATTTCTAAAACTGGGATATTTATGGCACATTAAAACCTAAAGATATGTAGTTAAAACTACCTTAACTTAGCATTTTTTTTTCTTAGAGAATGAGGACAGCAGTCTATTTTAACAACCTGTTTAATTTTATTTGGACCAAAGATACTGATCTGTAGTAAACATACCTGCATTTATAATTCATAAGCACAGGGAATGCCAAGTTCCACTACTAGGACAAGGGTAAGATCGATTAGGTGCCTCAGCTGTGCATTTCCATATGGTTCCACATTTTATTAGGTTTTGTTTTGCTTTGCTTTCTGTTAATCTGATCCTTTCTTCTTAGCAAGCATTTTCTTGCTTTGCTTTGTACAGTTTTGCCATAAGAAAATTATTTCTGCCATTTATTTTACCTCTTGGTAACTCATTTTCATTCCCAACCATTGCCCCAAATGTACATATTTCTAAGTTTTTCACTTGGCTTCAGTTTTCCAAAGAACGTTCAGCTTTTTTGATCAAGTAAAAATGACTGCTTAGAAATGTCCCAGCTCACTAAATGCTGGCTAAGAGCTCTGCCTGGCTGAATGCTGTCCTGTAAGTACTCACTAGGGGACAGGGGGATGTGTCAACTTCCCTCCCATAAAGATGGTCTGACAAGTTGTGAAAGGCTTTTTGGGTCTTGTTCGCTGTTTAGGAACATGGCAGTAAGAATAAAAATGCAGAAAGTAGCGAAAGAGAACAAATTGCCTTGTTTTTGTTAGCATGAGTCCTCAGAGGCAGGACTGAAGTTCAACATGGGAATCTTTCATGCAGAGATTCCTCTCTAGACTCCAGGATGGTGTCAGCTCCAAGCACCGAGACTACTTCCAGCAACTTGTCCCCTATAAGCAATTCATTAGCTGGGAAATGTGGCCATGGCCAAAAAGGAAAGAGCCTTCTTGCACACTAGATTTGACTCTTAAAAAAAAATTAGCTCATAAATTTTCAAGAGCAATAAATCTCTGAAAAAAAAAAAAAGACTCAAGTTTAAATTCAATTTGCAAAAAGATAAAGATGCTTTTTGATCAAGACAGTTTCATTCTTAGCTCTGAGATTTATTGCTCTTTCTAGAACCAGAACTGGAACTACTACCAAATAATAATAATAATAATAATAAAGTGTATCTAGATATCAGTTCAAAGCAATGATGCAACATAGAATGATGTGGTTTGACAGACAATTTTGCCTTTTTCTTCCCTTCACCTTGCCCCTCTACAGCCAACCATAAGGTAACCTGCCAGGTTGTGGTGTAGCAATGTGGTTATTAAAACACTCAACCATAGTCGCAGCTCAACCTGAATCTGAACTAAACTGGAAGATACATGGGTTCGTACCTCAATTTTACAGGCTGCTATGGGAGCGTTTTCATCTGCTTGAAGAAAAAGAGCATATGAAAAGGGAGAATGTGTCATGATGTTATTATGCCTCTGTCATATAAAGGGGCTGCCTTGCTGTTGGATACTCAAAGGGCTCAGCTCTCCCCTTGCTTCCTCTCACTGAACTCCGTTGACCTCCATGAATCTACATTACTATCAGTGTAAAATAAATATAATCAGAGAGGTCAGTGGTGACAGCAGGCAGGTCCCAGTTCATTCACTATGAGACGAATTTCTGATATTCACTGCGATTTCTTCATCCCCCCTCAAATGTCACCACTTCAGTGTGTAAGTTTAGAAGACACTGAAAATACATTCCAACCTATAAAATACAATGAGAATGCTTTAAAAAATGCTAGATCATAAGTGATAAAGATAATCATTGTTCACTCCCCATTCCTTTTATATCTTTGGGCAGTTTTACTTAGGCAATAGCTTATGCCATACTAAAATGTTGATGAAGTTTAGTTGTCAAGACCTCTGTTTTTTTTCTACTGTTGGCTGCATATGGGCTGAGACAGTTCAAGGATTTGGAACTTGATTTACATTTGTTAAGTGGCAAAACAGTACAGAGAATTTGTTACTTATTTCAATTATTAATCTTTGTGCAGTGCACATTAAGATTTCCTTGCTAAAAACTCTCTAAAATTTGCATGTTACTGTAGAAACATATTCTTGTTGGCTTAGCAAAGACACAAAAGTGAGAAATGTGCTGTTGTTAGAGCTCAGGAGCAGACCCAAAGGTCGGGTCCCTTGGCGCTGCATTAGTATGAAGTTCACCAAGGGACGGATCGGAAGGAGACGCAGATGGCTGAAGCTGGCCCTTGGCAGGAATTGGTGATGCAAATGCAGAGCAGCGTTGCTGGAAATCTCCAGGCTGAAAAGTGGGACCAGTCCCCACTTACGCTGGAAGCATCCCAGCCTACATAGGGAGTTAGCAACTTCAAAACACCCGGGGCCAATGGAGGTTTTAGGTCTGTGTGAGCAGAAAAAAAACACATTTTTGTCCCACAAACACTTGCAGGAGATCCCTCTGCCCCTTCCCCGCCTCCTTCCTCAGCCTGGAGCAAGGAAATTCCCCCCATCCTCACAAGCAACCAAACCTGGAAGACCTCCTTACTGGCACCTCCTTATTGACCTGGACCCCAAGTGACTGTCCTTTCCAGAACACTTGCTCCCTACTGTCTCCTTCTGGGAGAGAGGAGTGCATTGCCACAAGATTGTTCCCCATTCAGTCAAAATGATTTGCATTAGCTTAAAAAGTCTCATTAAGAGGCATTTCCTACTGAACATCACACGTTTCACCTGAAAGAGGTTTGGGAGTGAAAGGTCAGACAACAAACCCAGCCGTCTGATGCTGACAGGGAAGTGGCAGGGACATGGCAGTGGCTAGAAGTCTCCCTCAATGCCAGAAGCAAGGCAGAAGTGTTTTGTGCATAAGGGTTAATCATGGAATGAATACGAAATACGTCCTGCAACAACACCCTTGCACCTGACGACCATCAGAAAGCACTAAATATTTATTGATAGCTTCCAGTGCCACCTATCCCACCCGGCTCTTCTTATCCTTCTACATCCCTCTGCCTCCTTCAGCTTTTTTTCTTGCTGTTTCTTGTCCCCTTGGCAGCTGTTGATGCCTAGTGAGAGCTGGTTGTGCTCTGGGCGCTCACTGACAGCCTGTTTATCTTCTGAGGGCGTCTTTGGTGACTCCCTTCCCAGATCGTTCCTCCCACCCTTACATTTACATTGCTTGTCTTGAGCAATGCCTTGGGTGAAACTGCAAGAAAGGCTCTTCTCTTTGCGTGTAAAGGCCACCACATCCACAGAGGGTGAGAAGAAACCGGTGAGGGGAGTGTTAGTGCTCTGTGAATTCCAAGGTACTCCCAGGATGTTTTTAAATTGCCCCAGAAAAGTACATGTATTGGCTTGGCTTATTGCTGCCCCTACAGCTGTTCACTTTTCCACCCAGTAATTGATTTTGAAAGGCTTGTAAATAATTAAATCCAAAAGGATCAATGCCATGGCCAGCTGATCCCCCTCTGAAGCTGAGAAAGTGTCTAAAAGGGTTTTTAGGGGAAAGGTATTTTCCTGAGGTTGGGCCAAAGAGCAAGTGACCCTCACAGCTATGGAGACATTTCGCCTCCTGCTTCGTTCAGCACTAGGACAATGTGGCCTTGCCCATGCTTGGATCAGGTGGGAGAGGTATGTTTTGCAGAAGTAGCTGTGAACAGAACAGCTGGGGTCTTCCCTGTGGACATGGCGTGGGGTCTATGTTCACCTGGCCCCACAGATACCTCACAGTAAGATTTTGGGGAATATAGATCCTTGGGGGAACATTTCAGTCCCAGCCGTAGGATCGTGGCCCATCCCATACAGGTAGGACAAGGAAGCCAGTGGGGCGATGCGGGGGCTGGAGCTAGCTGGAGATCCTGTCAGCCCTCGGCAGCAGAAACACCTCCTGCAGCCCCCCGGGCTGCTGCAGCTCAGGGCTGGCATCCCAAGCCACACCGGCCGNCGTAGGATCATGGCCCATCCCGTACTGGTAGGACACGGAAGCCAGTGGGGCGATGCGGGCGCTGGAGATCCTGTCAGCCCTCGGCGGCGGAAACACCTCCTGCAGCCCCCCGGGCTGCTGCAGCTCAGGGCTGGCATCCCAAGCCACACCAGCCGGTCAGGGTTTGCCCATGGGGAAGGCGCTGCAATTAGGGCCCTTCCCTGCTCCCTCTGCCCTTCTCCTGCGCCCTCCCTCTGGAGCCGCATCTCCAGGGCTGCCGGCTCCGAGAGGCACGCAGCTCCTCGCCTCGCCTGCCTGCGCTCAACCTGGCTCTTCCAGTTCTGTCACATTCTCGCCAGGAGCTCGGTAATCGCAGCGGGGGTTGCAGCAAGGTCTGTCGCATCGGTCCATGAACCGGGGGCCTTGGTGTCCTGCTCAGCGCCACCTCCATCTGTGACATCCGAAGACTTCCTGGATCTCGCGGCCACTCTGCCGTTCATTTGCATGCACCTTTCATTTGCTTTGGGCCACATCCTGGTGGCTATGTTTAAGCAAAACTGCCTCTGAAGTCCATGGGAGTTTTGCCTGTAGAAAAGGGGAGTTTTCTCTAGCTCACCATCCCATTTTCAAAGCAAACTTTTATCTAGCCCAGACTCAACCTGCCTGATCTGGTTAGGAAAATCCTGACTCTGTGCTTTCCTCAAAGGAATATTCTTACCTGCCCTCTCATCCCAGGAAAGAAAAAAAAAAAAAAAAAAAAAAAAGGGGGCTTCTTCCTCCCCCTTGGGTGCAAAGGAACAAGCTTATGGAACAAAAAGGAAAAAAAAAAACAGTTTCCCTCTCTCTCCTTTTCCCCCCAACTAAAGAGAGCCGGACTTGGTAGCAATCATGGGTTTCCAGGACACATGGGTCGCTGCCCCAGAGCTGCCAAACCTGCTTCGCTGATTAGATTGGGGCTGTGACGGCTGCTGGGATGGAGGGCACACCTGGATATGCTGGGAGGCGGCCAGGCAATTTTCCCTCCCGGAGACAGGCTGCTACCCCTGCGGGACTTCTCGTTTGTCGGAACGGGTCAGCTCCGCGGGTGCTATCCTGCAGCTCCTGCACCAGAAGAGATGAGGTTGAAGCAACCTAGCTAGCCCGGTGGAGAGGAACGGGGCTCAGCAATGGTTGTAGCTGCATCACCCACGCCACGGGTTGACATGGAGACACCTGAGGTCCCGCTTGGAAGCGACGCTGGGCGATATCTGGGAGACAGTGACATGCAGAGAGGAATGTCCCTGTGGCAATCCAGTGCAAGAAGAGAAATCATCCCTCCTCCCCTCACACTTGTGAGGGCTTGGTCCAACCAGTTCAGGACTGGAGGGGAGGCCAGAATCACAGTTCAAGGGAGGGATTGCTCTGGCCTTGCCTTGTGCATCTATCTTCTCATCACATTATGCTCCTGCGGACACAAACCAGTCTGCATTCCACACGGAAAAGCTTGCCTGGACAGGTTACAGGCCTTCCAAGGCCAGCAAGTGCAGAGCAGCCTCTGGGAACCGCTTAGTCCTTGGAGGGCCTCCTCCTATGCAGCATGCGTAGAGTGGTCCCCAAGCAACATGCCGATAGCGCTGGTTCCCCATCCTCCTCATAGAAAGCTCCTGATTCACCTGCTCACAAACAGACTAAAGTTTTCCTGCCATTTATGCGCACACAAGTCACCCGGCTTGTGCACTAGGATGCACGATTCACACTGTCATGACCTAATGTCTTTTCCCATATATGTGCATCCTCGCTTGCACCATGAGTCAACACAAATAAAATTGCACAGGATGCTCTTTTGAGTGTCAGGCATGCATTCAAAGCTCTGCCATCTGTTGGGACTTTCTATTGAGATAAGTTTATGTATTTTCCCCTCCTACATCATTGATGCTCTACCGTATCTGAATGAGCCAGACACAAATGAATTTAGCCACACAATGCTGCAGCCCCATTTAATGGAAAAAAAAAAAAAAAAAAAAATCCAGGAGGATCACAGCAAAGTTTTCAGTGGTGACTTCTCATCTTGGGTGCTTAACATGCAGAATTTCCTCTTATGTTTGATTTTTGTTTTCCTCTTCCGCTTGCATTGAGGACTCTGCAATTCACTGTATTTTGCATATAAAGTTCCAATTAATGTCTGCAGAAGTTCTGCTTGCGGGTAAGGGAGGAATATTAAACAGATCTGCAGTGCAGAGGGATAGGATATTTTTGTTCCTTTTAGGCATTTTAGATAGAAAATAACACTGTAGTTAGGTGGTACCTTTAACTTGTAGAGATTTCAAAGTGTTCTGCTCAATACCCAGGCAGAAAACCTTCCACCACAGAACAGAGGCTCTTTCTGGTGTGGAGATCTGCGACAAAATGACAACCTCCCTTTCAGGAAAAAACATCAGAAAGAAAGTTCACAGGACACTACAGACCAGCTAGAGGCTTGCACAAGTATACCAGAACTTCAGTGTCTGTATGAAACAGGTGGGACAGTTTAGTGCCAGAGGGAGAGCTCTAAAACAGCCTCAGCAGGAAGCACTGAGCAGAGCACGGCCTCAGCTCAACACACAGGGGCAAGGCGAAAGGCAGAGGCAAGGCCAGCATCTAGTTTGTCCTCAATACTCCCTACACTTTTGTGATTGACTACCAGGACCAGAGACAAAATCTGTTCCATCAGCCTTCTCACAGCACTAAAAATATGAAATAATTGCAAGAAACCTATAAACAAGAGAAGATTTCTCCTTTGGCAGAGATTTATTAACCCTCTGTGAAGTGTATCAGGTCCATCTGCAGAACAAAATCCCTCCCAAGGTTTCTCTGACAGAGCTTCCCCAAGCCACTCGGCACCAAACTCTCTCTTGCTCTTTCCTATCAGCTGGCTGAGAGACCTGGGAGGATGAACAAGTGACTTGCTGATCTCCTTCTTTTGTAGAAGACAACAATTTATCACAGATGGAGGTTTTCAGAGATGATGAAATGTTTTTTTTCCCTTTGCCACTGGAGCAATGTTAGAAGCACTAACCTTGGTACAGCTTCACTGTCATGCACTGAATATGCCAGGGAATAATTTGGATGTTTCTCAAATGCTGAAGTGGGAATGGTGGATTGTCATTCATACAGGAGATGAACATATGGCTCTAGCCCCACTTATTGCTGACTCATGGATTGGTTCAATTTATTTGAACTAGACTTAACTAGACTTGGTCTGGAGTAGTAAAGATGCACATTTAGCCAGCATCTCCATAACAGTACCTTCACCACGGCATTGCAGAGGCTTAGCTGCAGAAATCTTGTGCTGACAAGCCAGTTCCACTATAATGCATAGTCAGACCTGCTTTTGTCCTCAAATCTCATTTCAGGAAGTTGTCTGTGGATTTAATGTGTGCTCCCACTCACAGCAGAATATTCTTGGCCTCCTTTGGAAAGCAGAAAATCAGAGGAAAGCAGCATCTTGGTGATAAGTGTATGCTGGCAGGAACAGCGCTGCAAAAATTTGCAGCAAAGGCTTCAAGGAGTCATTGCAGTGACAGAGCAATTATTTTACATGATGTCTATCAAATTATAATTCTCAGGACATTCAGGGTGAGTCAGTGTGTCTCACATGGCCAGCACTCCTTATCTCCCTGAATACTTTTTTAAACTGGTTACAGAAAGGGATATTGATATTATTAAAGCCACTCTCTTGAAAAAACAGGACAAATATCAACGGGAGGTTTGTTGTGCTGATTGCCTCTATGTATCCCTCGCATACAGGAGAAGCTGGCAGAGGTGGTCGTGGTCCCACAGCATCTCCCTCTCTGCCCAGTCAGTGCACCTTGCCACTTCGGGCTGCCTTAGTGTAATTCTGTGCTTGGCCCTTTCTGTGCAGCTACGTGCAAGGGACGAGGGAGAAGGCTGAGCGAGCAAAGCCAAAGCGAATGGGACGGAGTCAGAGAGGACTCGCACTGAGGGACAAGGAGGAACCAAGAGAAGGACCATGAGCTCAGGGGGAGCTGTGATGCATCCGTACAAAAATAGGTAACATGACATGCAGGGTCCCAGTGAAAGGATATTTAAGAAAATCTCTATTTTTGAGAAGTTTCTGAGTTTAGCAACATTGCAAGACTCAGAGTTTCAAACCACAGACCGTAGAGTAGTAGCAAAGCAGCTGTAAAATCTTGAAAGCTTAAAGTTTTTATTTATTTATTTGTTTATAATAAATGATGGACTCTTAAAAATTTGTCTTCTGGTTTCTGATCCCTTGGGGCCTATTTAATTTGCATTTTCAAGTCTTACTTCATAACAGTTCAAGCCTTTTAAAATGTTCTTTTCAAATAAAAGCTCTAATTTTCTCAGGCTCAAATAATTCCAATAGTGGCCAAATGCCAGATATTTTGATGGCAGTTATAAGCTAGCAAGCTGGGAAAACTTAAATTTAGTAAGAATTTTCTACTGAAGAACAATTTAGCAGAGTGTTAATACCAATCATTAATATATACTATCAAACACTTCTGGACCGGGACACTATTTGGGCTGTGCTATAAGCATGGCCCCTTAATGTTGCAGATATAGCAGTATATTATCCGTGAGTGTATTAATATATTTAATATATTAATTAATGGGAGTTAGCGATATGTTGAAGAATGGAAAGCCAATTGAATGGCTGCTTTTTAGGCAGCCTTTCTTTATTTCATTTATTTCAGTTTGAGACCCCCTCATTAGAAGAGATCAGGCAGAGAATAAAACACCTATATGGTGGTGTGAGCTCAGACTGCATGGGCAAAGGTGAACCCCAACCTATGGGAAACTTCATCTAATAAATTAGTAAGTTTTCTGTTTTTTGTTGTTGTTTTGAATTTTTGCATTGAATAAAAATCAAGGAGAGTGAGAGAAGGAAAGAGGGAGCAGGGAAAAGACCTATGGAAGTGGGAGGATGGCAGGAGGGCAAAGCAGGGGTGCACAAAAATAACTTGAAGTGGTGATGAGGAATGAGGTCCTCTGCAGCCCTGGAGGTGAAGGAGGGTTGGTGGCTGATGGGAGAGGACAGGAATGGGAGACCGGTCTGTGTCATGCACGACTAAAGAGATCTACCTGTGTCAGTGTGTGCCAGTGTCTCTGCCAATTCAGGTAGTAAAATAAGGTAACAAAGACAATTTTAAAGATATGGAAATGTGATAATAAAGAATAGTCTAAGCCTTGTTTGATTTATGCCACTGCTCAGATACTTCTTTTGGCCATGGGGCTGCCTGAGAGCAGCTGCATTTCTTCTATTTCTTATATATTCTTGTATTTCTTATTCCTGGAGCTTTCCTGTCTCACTGCAGCTAGCTTAAATCTGGTGTTGCTAGGATATAACGTCTCAGAGCATAAAGCCATAGCTGACAGAGGATTAAAATGGCATATCTTCCAGGGGATTATGTATATGAATGAAGAATAAAATGAAACATAAAATGTTTGATTGACGGTTATAGTTCTGATTCAGCTCTATGGATCTATTTTTGCATTGGTAGATGCAGAAATGAAATGATCAGACTGGCCTTATCAGTTATGCACTTCCAAAAGATAACACTTTTCTCCAGCTGTTTTCTCAAGATATGGGGCACGGTTGGAAGCCAGCTGTTGTTTAGAGAACACCACAGACTTCTCACTCATCTGACGAGAAGCAGACATCTCCAAATCAAATGTAACTAGTCACTGCCTGAGCTAGTCACCTCCACTTCCCCCTATAACCAGTGGAGAACCACATGTTTTTAGAGAGTGAGTCACCTCGCCCCAAGATAGGTCATAAATTGTGCCATCAAAGTGCCCATTTCCCTCCTCTGACTGTAAAGGAAGCCTCTTGAAGCCCATTTCCTACATAGACACCTGCCTTTTGCTCTGTAAGTTTTTAAAGACGTACAGAGATTGCTGCATCTTTCTGATGTTCCAGCCTCCCTGCCCCCGGATATCTGTGCAGTTCCTCTATTATCATTTTATCCCTCTGAGTCAGTATCCTTCAACAGAAAAAAAAAATCCCCTCCTAAGCATTTAATATGCTGTCAGAGAAATACTGCCTATATCCACTGTGCCTTTTATCTGTTTCCTAATACTGTCTAACTGCTCAAACATTAAAATTTTGGATTACATCAACCTGTCTTGAACTGGGAATCTGTGTGTGGATTGATGTGACAAAAAGGTTCCAGAAGATGTTAAAGCAGCTGCTCCTTTGAACGTAAATACACGCACACACATAGATGTGCTCATACCAAAGTGGATAAGGTAAAGTGAACGGATTAACCCCATGATTGATCTGGGGGGAAAAAAAAAAGCATATTTAATCAAGGAGAGTCAAACGAATTGCTTGCAAATGTAACACAAATACTGTGCAGATCCTTGCTGTGTGTTTAGCCTGTATTTAGCTCCATCTTCATCTCCCAGCAACACTCTTCTCTCCATGGTACACGCAATACAAACCTCAATGATAACAGTCTGATAATACACTAGAAATTGTTGTGTCAAAATCATGACCCACTGGTGCTGGGCAGACCTTGGACGTGGGGAGCGAAACCCTGGACACCCATCAGATTTGGTAGCGGACAGTTAACTGCTGATCTCCAGCTGTTCCTCTGCAGGGCACTGCAATATTCGTCTCTGCATCAAAGCAACGTAGTGCTTCGACTTTGGCCTTTATAACCCAGCTCTTTTTTTTTCTTTCCTCTCTGCTAGCTTGAGAGCTGCAAGAATCACTGGATCTGCCTGATATTTGCCTCTATATGACCTATGCGCCTTTTTAATTTGCTGGCATGCTGCTGGTCACGAGCCTATGCATGCGCACATTTCCATGAGACCATACATTTTCTCCGAGTGAACATTTGGGGTATTTCGGAGCTCTCTAAAACCCCAAATGCCAATTCTTTTAGCTTGTGCACCAGAAACACAAATAAACAAAACAAAACACTCCAAATTATAGGCATGCTATTTTAACTCTTGGTTTCTTCTGAGCTTCAGTTTTATTTCCTATTTTAAGTTTTCAAACTTATTAGATTTGCAAATCAGAAAGCTTACCAGCCATGCAGTTCTACACCCCTCTGCTTATTTTTCCCCTACACAGCTAAGCGTTTGTGCCATGATCCAACTTATTTATTGAAGCATTAAAAAGCATGGGAATCTCACTTGTTTTGAGTTCTTTCCCTGACTCATTTCTTTCTGTTGAAAAACCCTCTTCTTTTGTTCTTATCTTCCTAAGTTCCAGGTGCTCTTGAAGCCATCATGGGTTCGTGTGAGGGACACCAGGGCGGTGACATTTTACAGCAAGGCCCAGTAGTTTCTTGCAAGTCCAAAAGCAATTTGAACTGTCCAAGTCAGAAAAACCTGATGTGCGTCCTCCCACATAGTCCGTGCATGCCCCTATCGTGCATCAGACGTGGCAGTAGGGACCCTTCTGCACAAGAGTAGTTTGCATTTGTGGGTCCTAGCTATCCCTGTGGCTAGCAATATCAGGATCCTTTCCAGAAAGATGAGTTTTTTCCCATCACTACGTGACACGCAACCAGGACAGCAGTGGGAGTATCTAAGGCAGACTCAGCATTCCCAGAACATCCACACTGCCCATGGCAGCACAGGTTACCTGAAGCCTAAACATTCTCCGTCTGAGTAGGGTGAACATTAGTAGAAACTTGTGCCTGAGGACTGTCAAGGTCTTTCTTGAAAAAGAGAATACTCTGAGGTCATTCTGGCTGGTGAGCACGAAGGGTTCTCCAAAGTTAGCTGGCCAGGGAGTTGTTCTGTGAAATGTTTCCTACAACATTAACTGGAGTTTTCAATTGACTAAAAACAACTGAAGAAATCCTGAGCCAAACAAGTCTAATTCAGATAGGTCAGTAGGAGAAAGGATATCTTGCAGCTCCTGAAATGGACGAAAAACTGTCTGACGTGTTGTTACAGAAGCTGGCTTGTGGGTTGGCTGTTCTCTTCCATCTGCTTCTGCTCAGTGCAAAGAAGTGCAGACTAATTTCAGTCCCTTAGCAGATATCCTGGAGGTGTCTGAGGTTGGTGCCTCAAGACAAAGGGTTCTGCAAAGGTTCTGCAGATCAAAGTAGAGCTTTGATCATCTAGGACATTGCTTTTTGTGAGCTGGACTAAAAAAAAAAAAAAAGAGTTAGAATTCTACAAATTCAAGCAGAGCAAATAAGGCATGGAGTGATAGATCGTATAGCTCAGGACTCAATTTCTAAGTTTAGAGGTGGCTTTCTCAGCTTGGTGTTTGCTGAGTTACATGATTTATGATTTTGCCTGTAGGAGCTAACACTACTGCTAATAGGAAGTGACCTACTGGTTGCAGGGTGCTTGTGTCCCACGGTCTTGCCTCCCACATCTGACTTTTGCTGGCAGCAGTACATTTCAGTTCATGACTTCAAAGGTATTAACCCCTATTAATGAAGCTCTATGTATGCCTGAAGAGCTAGGAATGCAGCAGTTGTATGAGAGCGATGCATTGTGTCGCATGGCAAAGGGAATCCAACTTTCCCCTCTGGTCAAATCCTGCAGAACATGCTATATAAGGGACTGCTTCTCTGCAAGGCGGCCCCCGTGGGCTGTCAGAGTGGGAAATGTCCATGGCAGAGTTGTAAAAAGCCTGGATGCTTTTTCTTATCTTTCCAAGGTTGTTTCATGTTATAGATGACACAATGTGGACACACATAGTCTTATCTGGGTCACTTTGAACGAGTGAGAAACAGAAATGCACACAGGGCAATGGCTACTGATGGAAAAACTAGCCTTGAAGCTGGAGTGGAGCAAGGTTTCCCCATATTACTTTTATCCATCTCTAAACTGATACTGTTTTCTATTAGGTGATATGCTTAGCAAGTTTAGATGTACGGTCCAGGATATATCTACTGTTACCTTCCAATGCTGTTTCTAGTTACTTATATCCCTGCAATAGATAGATAGGTACATACATACACTTTTGCAATAATGCTGTATCTAGGCCAATTTCATCCTTTGGCAAGTGCTTCTTCTTGTGAATGTTGCCCACCTTTCCTGAGGTGTAATGAGCCCAAAGAGTTTTAATAAGAATGATCACAACCTCAGCTGGCACTGAATATGTCCAGTCACTGGTAAAAAAAACTACTCTTTTTGTCCAAAGAAATACTAACAAAACCTACCTGAACTGGTGTGTTACAGTCAGAGTTTCATAAGACATCAGCACTGCAAGGGCACTGAGGGACGAGATCCGTCAACACAGAGAGAATTCAATGTTTTATTCTGAATGTTCACTGGGTTCTGCAAGC
This sequence comes from Crypturellus undulatus, assembly GCA_013389825.1. Classification (NCBI taxonomy): domain Eukaryota; kingdom Metazoa; phylum Chordata; class Aves; order Tinamiformes; family Tinamidae; genus Crypturellus; species Crypturellus undulatus. Next base: position 27,763 of record VWPW01029476.1, read on the forward strand.
ACCTATCATTCAGCATTTAAAACATCACTTATATATATGTATTTTAAGTCGCCCTGACAGATGTGAAGTCTGGAGGCCACGCTTTCAGCCATGTCCCAGCAACTGTAGATCAGTAAGAATTATCCGGATTGTCACCGAGACAGTTGTGCTCTTAGTATGACTGCTGCTGAAGTGACAGAGCGACGTAGGTCTGATTTGTCACAGTTCATGTCCACTTGAAGGTAATGAGAGTTGCTGAATAGTTTGGCAGAAACCCAGTAAGTGCAAACACGGACTGGAAAGGGTGGGAACCACTGACCTAGTTTTATGTATGTCCAAATAATTACCCACAGGAAAAAAAAATACCCTGAGAACAAGGTCTTATTTTATAATCTTGATTTACTCTGGAAAAACAATAATAACAATAACTGAAAGTTCTGCGGAGCTGTAGTTCTTTTCCTGACACTCTCACAAACAGTCATTGTTTTCCCTCTTCCTGCGCTGCTAAATCACGTTGTGGGTCTTATCATGCTTTGGCTTGGTCAGAGAAGTCACATGTCGACATGAGGGCAAAGTCATACTGCAAGCGGCACAGCCCTTGCCTATAGAAGGACCTGGGCTTGCAGGCAACCCTCAGGCTCCACTAAAATATTAGCAGTAGTTGCTTCCCGTCCCTGGACTCCAAAGTAGATTCCTATGGAGCCAGTAAGTGTGTTTTGAGGGTCATTGATTTAAAATTCATTCTTTTTGGGGGGAAAAAAAAAAAGATTGAATGACACTGTATTTTATCCAGAATTCCTTGAAAACTTTCTTTAGAAATAATATTTTACCAATGTCTACTTTTCTTTCTTTGTTTTTCCTTTTTCTATGTGAAAAAATCTGCACGCACACCAAGGACACCAACTACACCCATCGAAAAACCCCAGTGCATACTAAGTGCCATCCAATATTTGCATAAGCATGCAAAAAAAAAAAAAAAAAAGAAAGAAAGCCTAGCTCCTCTCTCTATTTTAGGAACGGCTCCCGCAGTGGCAAGCCGCTGAATTCCTGCAGCTTGACAAGCAACGCTGCATGCAAAGAGAGGCACGTCCCCGCCGGCCACCTTCAGGGTAGCAGAGGTCCCACATGAGTCCCTGGTGCCTTTGGGCCACCCGCATCCTGCCAGGGAAATTCAGCCCAGCCTCAGCCCAGCCCTTGCTGCAGTAATTCCCTTTCAGCCCTTTCTGGTCAGATTTGAGACATTTCGGTTTATCATTTGCTGGCTAATATAGTTTCTCCCAGGAGAACTCCAGATTGAAATCTAGTCTTAACACAGCCAACTTTTAACAGGTTCACGTGTGAAAAAAAAAATGCCATTTAGTTTGCATATGAAGCAGGAACAGACATAATGAATTTTCAAAGGTCTAGGACCATGACAAAAGCAGGATTCACTCTCTTTCCTAATACAAATCCTTGAAACATGCTCAAATGGCTGTACTGAGTCTCTTGGTGTACATTAATCCTTATGCAAATATGGCATATCCGGCTTTCTGTCAGACTGAAGCAACTCAGGAGTACTTACAGTGTCCTGAAAGTCGGTGTTTTTTTTTTTTTTCTGAGCCAAAGTCAACATTTTTAATCAGTCAAAGGACTTCTTTTGACTGAAATTAAGATACGAAGTAGCTAAGCATGTGACCAAATGCTTTTCTTCCCCTTCTTTGAGATGTGCTTTAGATAAAAGCTAAATTTATGACTGAAGAATTGTCAGTTCTGTCTTGTGACTTACCTCTTAATGAATGCATGGTATAATTAATTCCAGCACATATATTATAAGGTCATTTCATTTTTAAGGTTATCATCAAGAATATCTTGTGGTACACTGTGGAAGAAATATAAATAACATCAAACTTCTGATAAATTTTGATAATATCCCTCTGTCAACCACATCTAAGCGATCCTTCAAGAAGCAGAAACTGCAACTGGGAAATCTTTATCTGATGTTCAAAGTAACTTCTAAAAACTGAAAAAATTAAAGTCTTTTAATGCAAACGTATGGAGAAAAAAAAATGTTGTCTGGAGATATACCTTGACATTTCCATGTATCCAAAGTTACCAAAAAATGAAACCTCTCCTGCATTTTTAAAACTCTAGAGAAACGAGAAAAGGTTTTTGAAAATATTTTAAGCAGCTTTTAAAATCAAATGATGACCTCTATAACGTGCTTTGCTGTATTATGTTGTATATGAGGTGGGAATAGTTAGAAGAAAATGCTCTTCTTTTTCTGCTTATCTGTAGCTAGAGACATCTGCCAAAGTTAACATTTGTTTATCAGATGCTGATGGCAATAAACCATCAAACTTCAAAACCTTTCAGTTTAGTTCACTTTGCATTTCTGTGCTCGCGGGAGTGCTGCAGTAAAACACATTGTTTCTTGAAAGTCACAAGCACGTGCTTGTAGTGACCTGGCCAAAGCCTTCCTCCTGCAGGACATTTCTTTTCTGGCTCACAAATGAAAAAAGAGGAGCTGGCTTTGGACTGTAACAGGCACCACCACATCTAACATGCAGCCAAGCCCATAGTTTTCGTTTCACTGGTGTTACCCCATGCCACCTCTGGATAACTTGACAGGAGGAGCTTTTCAAAGCTCCATGGTTATTTTGTGCATGATTAGCTCTCCCTGGAGGGAATCACACTGTAAAATGGCTCCAAGAGCTGGATGATGCTGAGCTGAGGCTCTGTGGACGCACCGAGCTTTCTCCGCTCGTCAGCCTCAGGGAATAAGACACGGGATGGTGCTTAGTGGGATGCTTGGCTAGCTACGTGTTCCCCTGGGATGTCCACAGCTGCTCAACCTCTGCCAGAGGAGCCATCAACTGCTCTATTGGCTGCAAACACAGCTGCAAGGAAAGATGTATGAGCTCCAACCAGATGTGTGTCACCAGCCAGATGTGTGCTGCCCCTGGAGAGGGGCAGTGCCAACCTCCCAGCGTGGAGCGGTGAGACCCTTTGCCGCCATGGGTGGTACAGCTGGAAGGGGAAGGAGGATCAGGCCAAGCGTGCTTGACCTGGGACAAACTGATTAGGGAACAGCATTGCCAGAGGTGGGATGCGACTTGGCTACCTGCCAATCACCCATATTTCCTGTCAGAATGAACCGGAACATTTTTGACTCATCACTAAGATCCACTTGCATGCAAGACTTGTTGACCAAGTAGCCTGCTGCCTCCTGGGAGCGTAGACAAGAGATTAGCCACATAGAGACTGCCTGGGACCATGGAGGAGCAAGGGCTCAGGGCTGGATTTGTAGTCCTCAGAGCCAAGGCAGCAGGAGCAAAGGAATGCTGCATTATAAATAACCTCACCATAAGCGAGAAGCCACAAACCAGTATCCTGGGAGTGGGAAGTGGTGACAAGAATGGACAGCATTTTCTTATTGCAGGGTCCCTCTCATTAGAGTGATGATCCTCTCTTGAAGCATTTGGGGAATAAAAAGGGATCTGGGACTGTTTTCAGCTGCTCCAAATGGTGCGGCAGACCAAATAATCCTACTGGATCATTTTGTGATGAGAAGATCATCTGTGGTCTGTCTTCAAGGTACATTTATGTATTTGTGTTTCCCTCAGCAAAGTTGTGACTATGTAAACTGAGGGCTCACCACAACAGAAGCAGAAGAAACTCATTCTTCCTTTGGGCCTGATGTAAAAGAGAACTCTCATTCTGGTATTTATGCTAGTGCTTTTCCAGAAAAATATTCCTCCAGCTGATAGCTAATGTTTCCCTATATATGTATAAATGGCCTTTGCCTTGGGCAGGTTGAATGCAGAGTCCAGACCTGATGCAATAAAAGAAATCCCCCATGTCTCACTGCATCCATAATAATGATATTGCTTACTGTAACTCTTTCTTGCCAGGATGCATTTTGTCTTACATTTACTTCTCAGTTTTGCTTGCTTTCAGGGCATGATGCATACAGAGCAAGAGTGTTAGGAACATCAAAGGAGCTATAAATGGTTGTAATGCTGATATTCCTGTTCTAACATCACAGGTTTCCAGTAAAACATCTAAGAAACAAGATTCAATCTGCACAGGAAATTCTGTTCCTATGAGAACCTTAAATTAATCAGGATTCTTCTAGAACTTTTCAGAATGGATGCGGACATAGTACTCTCACTGTCCTTCTTGCTTGTGCCTATGCATTAATACTGGCATAATCAATGATGCTAATGCAGTCATATTACATAGTTTTATATTTTAGTTCACTGAAAGAATTGCATAAGCCTTCGATAGAGCCTCTCTCTAGAACAGATATTAACTGTGGCACTATAACTGTAAGAACGTTGGATTCTGTGCACTGAAGCAATTAGAAGCCCAGAAGCTGCTGCTATAGTAAAATGCAGAGTGCAAATGCATGTAACACTTAAAACATGCCATTGCTTTGCTAAGCTCACCTGGTCTTTGGTTATAGTCTAGACTGTACTTACGGATGGCTACTGGTTTGGCTTCATCATTATTCTGCTCTCAGCGCAGTCTCTGAGAGCAGCCCGGGGAGACTACAAGGTTCCTCCGGGTCTTGGGAGGTGCTCTGCTCATTTGGACAGAACGACTTTCTCCAGAGACAGGCAGCATAGCTTCCCCAGGGGGAGCTTCCAACACATCCTGAGCTCCCCACATCCGAAAGGGCCAGTCTTGCTCTTCATGCCCATCACCTCTCGCACATATGTGCCTACACACCACATACAAGCACACGCAAGCCCACACATACACGCTCTGGGCTCATGGCCGACACTGGCTGCCTCTCACTTCATCTCCAGTCAAGAGAGTCTGCCTCTCTATCTCAGCGGAGAACAGACCTAGCAGCAAAGTGAACCTTTTTCTTGGCAGGGTTAGTGAATCAAAGCAGCTCCGGAGGAGTCCAGGAGAGACCAAAGGCCTCACGGGAATGGAGGTAGGACTATGTGATGAGGAAGAGAAGGAGAACCAGCCCATGGGGCAGCAGGAGGTGATAAAACCTGCTGTCCTGTGAAACCTCACATCAAGACACTGCTGCTGCTCGCCCTTCAGTACTGCAGGAATCTCTTTGGAAGTAGCTTCTGGATTTTCACTGGCCCGAGAATCTAGGGCTCTTCAGAGGTACTTCGGCATGAGTTTAGTGCAGCTGTTGAAGCTATCTCCTTGCAGCAGCACTGTCAGGCTCTGGCTTGGAAAAGGCATTTTCCAGAGTGTTGCCAGGAATCAAAATTAAATGTGCCTGTTCCACACATGGCTGGAGGTGCTGAGAGCTTTGAAGTCTTCATCTCACTTTGCCCTGCAGTGTCATTCTCCCATTTGAAAGAAACTAGAAACAGGGGGTCTTTTAATTCTCTAAAGGAAAAAGATACGATGAATATTCCCAGGAAAAAAAAAATCCAGACAGATTCTTAGGAATATAATCATACTTCAGTTAAGGAAAGAGGAGAACTTGTTTTAACTGTTTTCAAAATGAGGGAGAGGCTTGTGGAGGGCTGTTCTGGGGAGTTCTCCCTGGTCTGAAGATAAACACCATCAGCTGTGCTATCAAGCTGCACCAAGCAGCCCACCAGACATGATTTATAGCTAATGATCTATATCCATCAAGCTATATATCATGTGTGTTTCCTCCCCTTGGGTAGGGAAGACAAATGTGATATATTTCTGATATAATCCTAGTCTTGTTTCTCCACTTACTAAAATTATTTGAAGTGATCTAAACCAAGATTATATGATTTAAAATATCCTTTTACCTTTTTTCTGCAGCCTTCATAACTCATCTCCTTTTGCTTCTTGGTGCATGAACATTGGTTGGCCTTTTCCTTAGCTGCGTGGACAGAGGTGGCTCCACTGTGGCCCAGGGGCCAGCTCATGGGTTTGGCAGACTCCTCACGGAGCAGGGTCAAGCTGCAGCACTGCCTTTCCCCAAAGAGATGCTGCAGATGCACCGGAGGAAGCATGGGGGTGACGGCCTCTGCCTGCTCAGACAGATCTGGAGTCTGACAACAGTGCTGTGATCGTGGTTCTCCAGAAACAGAGAGGCATTTGGCTGTGTGGGCAGCCAGTGTCTGGTATCTCCCATAAAATAAAGGCCAGGGTGGATGGAAATGGGGTGCAAGGTGAAACTGGCCCAGCAGCAGCCACTGGCCAACACCGAAGAGTCTTTATGCAAGTATCTTCAGACACAAGCAGCGTGATTCATAGCCTCTTATTTGGAGATGGATTAATGTGCAGGAACTGAACCAGTAGCTTTGAGGGCAACTTTGCTGCCCCACATAGCAGTTCAGCCACTTTTCTGAAGGCAACTTGCGGTTTTATTTTAGCTGTTCAAGAACGTGCACTAACGTCCCACGAAAGAAGTGATGGTAACATCTACAACAACCCTGGTTAGCAACACCCAACAGGGTTGATATTTAGGACCACCGTCACCATTTTTGGGGCTTCCATGGTGTTCCCCAGAGCAGTTCATGCTTTCAGATCCGAAGACCTCTAACTGCCTATTAGTCAAGTTAAATATCAGACCAGCTCCTGGATTGTTACTCCTCAGAATTTTTTTTCCGGTTTAGTGCTGACTTACCTAGGTTCAGCTTCCACCTACTAGGCCAGGCTAGATGCAGTGATAGTTCTAGCAGGAGCAGCTCAAGGCGAAAAACCATCCCTGCTGCTGCACAATGTCATCCTGAGTGGATGTGCAAGGGATGTCTTGGCTTTTCTATGCCCAGCACCACATGTCCGCTCAGCTGATAATTCCCCTTGGCTCCTAACGCATATCTAGTTGGATGCACCTTCTGAAGGACTCTGTGGGTCTGGGAGCTGGGCCCCTGCAGGACTGCAGAGGTGAGGGGCTGTTGAGAATCCCTTTCTGTCTCTGCAGACAAGCAATAGAGCTGGGCTGATCAGCTGGGTTGTGTGGGAAAAGGTCTGTCTGTGAAACCTCAATGAGCTGCTGGATTACTGCAATTTGAGCCTCCTCCCAGCTGTACAAGTCAGCCTCGCCTTGGCTTCCCAGCTGCCAAAAAACAGGGTTGCTCCTAAAGGCTTCGGTTGTCGCCCAGTAAAGCCTCTTCCAACAAAATTCACCACTTTTCTGACCCTAAGGATCCTCTGTACATACCATCTTTATGAAAAGTAGGAATCCTTTTGGGTCTGTGAAACATAATTAAAATATTGCATATAGGAAAGCAGAGTCAAACAATCAAACTGCTGAATGTAGCTCAGCAACATCTAGACACATCAGGATGTCACTGAGGATATAAATGCTCACTCTGGTAGCTGGAAAACACTAGAATCATAAATTAAGATAAAAGTTGCTTCACTGTGCCTCTTGTGTAGACTAAAAATTCAAGAAGTTGAGATAAAATTTCCTCATTAGAGCTGCTTGTGAAATTTTCAATGATGCATTTTTTTCTCTTATAATGCCAATTTCACCAAGTCCAAACACTTTTGTGCAAATTTTCTGTTTCAATGAAAATTTACTCAGAAAGACTCTTACTCCTACAAATGTCTTTGTGAGGGGTAAAAAAAAAAAAAAAAAAGCTTCCACTACAGAATAGCCAATAGATCTATGGATTAGTATGCAAAATACAAGAGGTCTCTTGTTTGGATCAATTTTTAAACATTATGCTTGAAAGCAGGAATCCTGGAAAGAGGGTTAGGAGTCATAAAACACAAAAAAATTGACACTTTGGTTTTAAAGAGAAGGCCTCAGAGATGAGGCACCAGTTCCTTTCCTTCATATCTTGTTGCAATGGCGAGACACCCTCACATAAAACTTCATGCCTCATTTTAAAATTTTATTTGCTTGTTTAAATCAGTTAAACTTTAGCCATCTGTTTCTCCTAAGCATTTCCCTCCTAGAGAGCCCTGTATTTTCTCTCAGCAAAGGTATTTACACAGTGCAAGGTTGTCATCTCTTAATTTTCTTTTTGAGATGCCAAAAAAAACCCCAAAGAGATTCTCCTGTTTGCACTCTTTTAGCTACTTTTCCAGTCTTGACTCTTTCTATGGCTCTTCTCTCTGCAGTTTTTAGCAGCCTTTTCCACATGAGGCATCCAGATCAGATGGCAGACTGGTGTATTCGGGGCCTTGAGCCCTTGGCCCCAAACGCTCCTAACACACTGACTCCATCCCTGGCCGTGGTCTGTTTTCTTTGTTGTTACTTGGATGTCCTTTCATGTGGCTGGGCCAAAGCAAATCAAAGGCTACAATAAGGCCTTTGAACAAAAAAAAATATTAATATGTATTATAGCAGTGCCCAGAATTGCCAGTTGGGATGGAGATTCTGTGTGCTGCCCAAATGTCTAGCTAGACCTTGCCTCTGTCCTGAATTGGAGACAACCTCCGGGAAAAGTCTGCCACGCTCCCCTGGAGTATCCAATTGCTCAAAATCACTCACTCCACTGAATTCAGTAGCACAGTCTGTGCATCAAAGCACTGTTTTTCATTAATTATAGCAGCAAAAAGCCAAAGTAATCTGGTTAAAGTTTAAAATTACCCTGTTTCCCGCGCAGCTGTTATGTCTTGAATTCACGATGAAAAACAAGGTGAAGAAGAAACAGTGTAAAAATCAGTAGAGTGGCTTGCAAAATCCTATTCCTTCTTCCAAGGAAATAAGTGATATTTTAAAAGTGGGCTTTTGGAATGACAATACATTAAATTGATAGACAAGCACATATTGTGTTTCCATATGCATTTGGGTCTATTGAGGCTTTAAAAGGATTCAATTTATAATGCATAAATTAACTAATTAAAAACTTCATCAGAGGACTAGTATGAGAGCAGGGTATTTCATTTCTGCTTTATTAAGCTCTATTATTAATGAATTTGTAGTATTACTAGTCTCATATCACTGCAGCAGGGCTTGTGGATCTGGCAAAGCCTTTGAAACTTAATTAATGGCAATAGATTGATGGGTATAAGTCTTCCAGGTCAGCCTAGATATTGCTTTTGACACTCTAACCATTGATTTAGCATGAATAAATTATAGATTTCTTCTTGTTAGTATTATACCCCCCTCAGCAGAGCAATACCCCTCAATACTCAGTTCTGAGTTGAGTCTTCCTAGCAATTCTGCTCCACTTCAGCAGTGTGGATGGGGCCGTATGGCCCTGGGGGCCAGCTTGAAAGAAGAAAGAAAGACCCTGGTGCTTCCCGAGTGAATGTCTATTTTATAGTTCCATTGTTTCTGCATTAATTCTCTTTCAAAGCTGGTAGATAATGATGAGAATAAATGAGCCACTGAGTTGAATTTACTCTCATTTTCAGAAGGAACTGAGGGCTTTTGCGAACGTGTCAGAATCTCAACCTTCTTATAAACCCAGAGTTCTAAAAAAAATTAATTTATGTATGAATTTTAAATACAGACAGAATAATAAACATGAGACAATACCAATATTTGTCTATTTTAAAAGGGAAACATTAAACCTCCCTCTTACAGCTGAAGATAATGTTGAAATGTCTGATTTTTTAAGCTAAAAATGTTTGGTTGCTTGGTGTTTTGCCTCTCTCTTCATGTAAAATGGCACAATTCTGACACAGAATTTTTTGGGATCCCAGCCTCAAGCCCAGTGAAAGTCAGCTCAATTCCTTATGCCACTGAAATGGACTCCTGCGCTACTCTGCTTTAGGGTTAATTCAGAGAAGAGAGAAATGGGGGCACCCAGCTAGCTTAGGGCAAGCTCCACCACGGATCCATGAGCTGTGATGCTCCATGCTGCAGCCTCCAGCCTTGGGGAGAGGGGCAAGCGAGAGCAGCGCTGGGTTGGGAGCGCATGGACAACCCACCGGGACCCCAGCACTCGCTCCCAGGGAAAGGAGTCCGGAGCTTTCAGAGTGCCCGGGGATGAAACCTGCTCCCTGCAGTCAGACCGCAGGGTAATAAACCATCACTTTAATCCATTAACTCTCCATTACGGGCTAAGCATGTACTTAATTACTGAAAGGGCAACTTTGGACAGCAGCTTGGCCATGTGATTCTTACTGACACGAAAGAAAAGCTTGTTGCTGCATCCTGGACTTTGCCTAATGTCTTAATTGCACCCTCAGGGCTGTGCCGACGGACAGCAAAGTCAGATGAGACCCAGCAAAGAGGAAACACATTTAGCACCATCATTCGGGATCTGGTAGGCACAGCGTGATCCTTGCCCTGCTTGCAATTCCCCGCTCAGTCATCTCTCCTCTGTGTTGCTGTAGCACTCGGAAAAGGCCAGGCTGAGGAATAACTTTTGACACAAGTTGCAGGGGGTGCTTACCTGAAGTGAAGGAATATGTACACAGATCTTCCTGGGGGCTGTGCATTTCTAAAATTAGACTGTGGCTTATTTCTGCGAAGCACAGAAGAGGTGGCAGGGAACAGACAGGGCGTTAAAGCCTTTTTTTTTTCCTGCCTTCTTGGACTAGCTCCAATGTCATCAGTGCAAAAGTGAACATCTCGGTTCTCACACGAGTTATGTTCAGCTGCAGTGAGCTCCCCTTTCACCCTCCCCATCACAGCCCCTCTCAAGGGCATTGCAACAGCTGAGAATATCTGGAATGCAGGAGATCAGGTCCCCTTTCCCTCTCCCCGCCTCAAAATAGTCCCCATGGCTATGAAGACGAGGAAAGTAATGGTCTTTTTTGGTAGCTCAGTGCCGTTTGGGAGGTCTCCCTGAAGTCAGGACAATAATCAAGGCGGCAGAGGGAACTGTAAAGTGGTCAATGCAGGAGGGATGCTCGGCTCCTTAGTGCCTGTGGGATTCGGCTCTGCTAGGGCAAAATTGATTAAAAAAAAAAAAAAAAAAAGAGTTGCTGTTCTCTCTTTCCATTCCTTCATTCTCACCCAGACGCTGCAGTTCACACTCCCCTCAGTTCTGCTGAGACATCTGGTTTTGGAGCTGTGCTACAAACAGGATCAGTTAAATGATCTCAGTTTAAAAATAAACCTTTCCTTTATTCTTTTGCTTCAGTCATTTCAATAATTTGGTTTACAACCCAGCCACAAGAGCTGTTATATTGCCTAGTGCACAGGGCAGAGCAATTTGGTGTTGAGGAGGGAACTTGTGGCCGAGGGACTATTGAACTGAACCACAGGCTGATCCTCCCGTCAAGTGAATTTTGTACAGACGGGTAATGCCAGTGTATATGGGGCTCCATGGTTACTTAACACCAGTTCCATACGCTCCTGGATCAGGCCATGGTAGGAATTTATGCCCTGGAAAGCACAGATGCTCCATGGCACGTGAGAAAATGCATTAGGGACTGTGTCACTTCAGATTTGTATGCTGGCCTTGTCTCATGGGAAGCAAAATGATCCCTTCCCCCATGTAAAACCGCAAGAACAAAGTTACCCCTTCAACGTTTCCAGATGCCTGAAATGAAGTTCAAGGGGCAGAATTAAGCACCTAAATCAAGCCTAGGTTATGAAAAGGATTCCTAGCATTTTTGAAAGAGTTTCTATTGGAAAACTTGTGGGCATTTTTGCAATGGTGACTTTCATTTTAGTACATCTATATGGAAGGGGACTCCAGTCATGACCATGCTGGTCTTAGGCTCCTGTGCCTGGGCATCACACAGATCATTCAGAGGTGCTAGTAAGACTTGGGGCTGGGTCTATGGAAATGACAAGGAAAGAGAAGCTGCTCTCACCCATGTATTGCCATGCTATGCACAAAACTAGGACTCCTCTCAGATGTTGTAATGCAGGCAGGAAGAGCAGAGTGACAGAGCAGCTGATTGACAGACTGTAAAAAAGAACAGCTCAGCTGGGTCACAAGCAGAAAGAAATGCTCTGTGGCTGGCCAAAAGTGTCGGCTGAACTGATGTGGGGATGTTCACACTTCATACAAAGGCAGTGGTGGAGATGAACGCCTGCAGATGGAAGCAAGCCTGAGCTCTAGGAGTGCTTATCTAGCTGGTAGATTTAATACTGCAAGTGCTAAGCTGTTGTGCATCTCTGGGGATCCCTTAAACCGCTTATCTGGTTTAAGAATTAACTGCTCTTGGTTATGTGCATAGACATCGCATTGACGGTTTGGGTTCAATCATTTTATTAGCTTAGGTGCACAATGATGTATGGAAATACAGTTGCCCTTCGATCTGGAAGCAGTACAGCTTTTTTAGTGAAATGCGGAAGCTGATAAAGCGTGTTGCACCTGCGCTAGATGTGTGAGAAATGGGCCTGGGCTTCCCGCACAGCGTTGGAGAGAGCGTGCCCGGTTGAGCTCACAGAAGCCCCGCTGCTGCACGGACCAGACGCTCTGGTTCAGCCCCAGCTGCAACGAATGAAAGCCACTTTAACGCCAAGAGTGCAAAAAATGGGACAAGCACATCTTAGTGTAAACACACAAACAGGCATTTCCACGGATGACAACTCAGCCATCTACAGGACTGCAGTTAGGTGGGCACACAAAGACCTGAATGCACTATGTGCACATATATATGTGTACTATATACACATATGTATACCCTTATAACTCCCTGTGTCACGGGGAAATGCTTGCCTGATATAGCAGGATTTCTGAGCACAGCATTGGCAGCTCAGTAAAGTCTGAGCTGCCAATGTTTTCTTCCTGATGCTCTCTTTGCTCCACCTGAATTGTTCCTGAACCTGAAATTCAGTATTAATGAGAAGGATCCCATGAGGCTGCCAAACTTTTCTGCGACAGAAACAAAACTTCCTACATATCCTGGGGCTTGCATAGCCTGTGTGTGTTTTGCGCAGCACCTTGTGCAAACCCCCTGGTTGCAAATGTGCACTATGACTTTAACAGGGAAGCGGTAGCGGTGCCAGCGAGCTTTGCCAGGCCAGGTGGAGGTAAGGCAAACACTTTACCTCACTTATTTCATCCTTGCCAGTAATATCAGCACAATGGCTCATTATTCCTCTGCTTACACACAGGCTTTTGTATAATCACCCTGGTAGCAGCTGAGCATACTCATAGTGAAACCTCTGTCTTCACAACCTCATCTCTAAGGGGGGAAAAATGCTATTGCCTTTTCGAGGTGGAAGTGCTATGAGTCTCCCTTGGGTTATTTTGCCAAGAGCAGTACTTGGATACAACAGCTGTGAAGATGAGTTATGCAGGATTCATCTTTTTGCGCAATGAGATAAGCTGAACTCCCGTAAGACAACGTGGTGCAAGGGAGATCCCGAATGGCAAAACCGAGGTTAGGCAAATGCCCCCTCCCCTCTGGCCTACCAGGTTTGGAGGACGTCTCCACAATGAGTTAAGCTGAGGCCTTGGCCTGGGGTGATCCTTGCCACAGAGTCTGGGCGATGTGTTTTGGTTTGCAGGGCAGCAGCAACCTGGTTGCGTCTGCACCCTCTTCACACGGGCTACCTTTCAGAGGAGGAGCAAGCCTCAAAATACTGAGGCTGCTGTAGAGAGTTATTTTTTGTTTGGCTGGTTTTGGTTGGGCTTAGTTCTGTCGCACTGGTAAGTTCTTACCCAGGGATGAGGGCTGCTGCACTAGCGGGCTGGATGCCTCCTCATTTCTGCGCGGTACCGTCGGACTCTGCCTCCCTCTGCTGGGCAGCCGTCCCCAGGCAAATAAAATTCCTGCAAACACCGCGCGGAGCGCTGCCCAGCTTCCAATAAACATCCGCTTCTACAGCAACAGGGGCAAGACCCTGGGACAGGGAGGACTGCAGCTAAAACTGAGGGATGACTGCAGCTAAAATTAAGAGCAGATTTATCTGCTGATAGCTCCCAGTCAGGCTTTCTTCTCCATTCATCCAGCATGAGGATGATGGTGCTTAATTCCAGTTGTGCATAGTCCAGGGCCTTTTAACAGTATGTCAGAAAAATACAATACAAATTTACTCATTCCTAACACGTAGTGATGCTTTAAATGCCTAAGAACAAAATAGTCTATATTTTCCATAGCATCACACTGCACTTTGGTTCTTCTGTAGCTGTTTGATAAACCCAGCACAAAACACCAACCTCCCAATGAAGCTTTGCTCATTCACTCAGCCACCACAGGTGACTATATAGGAAAAACTAACAGAAGTATGAAGGGTGTCTTAACTCCAGGGAAAGCTAACATCTAGTGTCTATTTTTGAAAAAGCAGAGGCCAATATTCCTGACTGAAATAAAAGTTTCCTCCTAAAGTGCAAGGTCGAAGATGTAGTACAATAAATAAAACACTGTTCTGTGAAGTACCAGATAGGGAGAAATATTTGCAAACTCTGTATGTGCTGCTGGAATCAAAAGCATTTGCTTAATAACCTATAAAACAGAGAGTTTTGTATCAAGCTTCCATAGCTGCTTCCCCTTTCTTCAGTTTGAGACTCCGGTTTCGGGAAGTCTGTGCTCGGACATGGCACACGGCCAGAGTCACCAGATGTGCACTGCCAGCCCCGGGCTGCCCAGAGCAAGGGCGCAGGCCGCAGAACACGGAGCTACTGTTCTGTGGTCCTCCAGATCACACGAGAACGCAAAGGGAAAGCTCTGTGATATTCTGAATGTGCTTCTGTACAATTTGATTTTATGCTTTTTTAAGAGCATGGCCTAATGACCCTGCACTGATCACACGAGCACCACAAATTGCACAGCCACAAACACCTTATCTTCAACAACAGGTTACATATTGGACAATTTCATAGTTCCCCATTACTCCATGTACTTCTTGTTTAGGGTAAGAGTTTTCCTAAATAAAATCAGAAGCTAGGTATCCTTTCATTCTGGGAATCCTAGCACACTTTATTCTGCAGATTGATATAATTTAAGTCAATTGACCTAAAAGGTTTTGTCAAAAATAGAACAGAAAGCATTTTGGGGCACTCACTACCCTTTTCTAGGAAAGTGAAAATTGGAAATCCTTCTTTAAACACCTGCCTATGTCTTGATAATAGTTAGAGATTAACTCATTGATTCACTGCTGCAAATGTCTAAAACATCTTAAATATCAGTTCATTAAATCTAACACTTTCTTGTGCTCTTTTCAGTTATTATCACTTATCTTACTCCTACTAAACATTGTTGAAAATTTAGGTGTTTTCCTACGTGGTCTTAACCACAAGAAGAACCAGTGCTTTCAGCCTTATTTATTCGCAGTTATTTCCTCCCCCTAAGGAGGTCTAAGTTGATAACAAGAACAGTTCAGTTCTCCATGATGACTCATGATGCCAGGCTCTTCTGTGAGCTCTGCATCCTACACATGATTTGGCCATCAGCAACCATCGTCTCAGGCTAAGTTGGATCAATCCAGCTGCTTCTCAGGCCAAAGCAAAAACCTAGATAGTGGAATGAGTCTGGAGTGGAATGACCAAGGAGGGGACCCAATTTTAGAGCCGTGCCCAAGAGCTGGGAGATTATCACCTCTGAGCAACTGGTCCCTCTGAGGTAGACCCTTAGTAGATGGCAAAAATGATCCATGTTTGGCAGAGATGATAAAGACGAACCCCATTGCCTTGCTGGGTCTCCACAGAGGGGTTTGGAGAGGTTTGCTGTAGAAGAAGAGGTCAGAGAGCTGCCTCTGTTCAGTGACTGCCCTTAGACTCCTGCAGGGTTTGGGGTTAGGGGGGCCAAGGAGGGGTCAGCACCCAGGGTCAGCAAGACAGGGGTCAGCGCCCAGGGTGATCAGCCCAGGATTTCAAGGAGCTGCTGAGCGCCAGGACTTCTAGCAGAGGATGAACTGGGAGCCAAGGGTGGCCCTGTGCAGGCCAGGAGGTCACCATGACCCCACAGCGCCCAAGAGACCCAAGCAGACCTAGGGTCAGTGAGCAGGTCCGAGCTGAAGGACCGAGGTCAGCCTGGGGACGCCATGCATAGGAGGGCCATTGAGACTAGTCAAGGCACCTACGTCCTTCCAAGCTCTCGCAGCTTTAAAAGCACGTCCTTGTTCTCTTTTATCTCAGTTTGCCTCATCCCTAATCCATTAAATATCAGCCTGCTGTGGCTGGTTTGCTGCTGCGGAAGTACGGAAATAGCAGGGAGCCTTGCCCAAGCGTGGGATTCGCCAAGTGCCTCACGACGCTAGCCCTGGCGGCGCTCTGCAGAATGGAGTCATTTCATCCCATACAGCAAGACTCGTAACCCAAGGCTCCCATCCCGCAGAGCCAGAGCCACTCTTTTATATGCTCCAATAGGTCATTAGCTTTTATAAAAGGGAATCAAAATGTCAAGAAAGGAGAATAAAGAAATGTAGACCATTTAAATAGAGAATAGAAAGTGAATAGGAAAAAAAAAAAAAAAAGGCAGAAGAGGATGTAACAAATACTGCATGCCTGAAGCAAAAGAACAAGCCCTGCATTTACTCGTGGCATTCAGAGGAAAAAAAATCGCTGATTTCACCGAGAGTAGAATCATACCTTGGCTTGATGCCTGTGAGATCGCAAGAATGGACATCTATCTTCTGCGTCTGGAATAGCCTCTGCAAACACAAGTAATCTTTAAAAATTCAGCTCGTCTCACTCTGCAGTTCTTACCTCCTGACCATTTTTCTGTCATGCCTGCATTTAGGAGGGTGTGTGGTTCTCAGTTTGTACTTAAGGACTGCCCATTGACCTATGGACTCCTCCCGGTTTCTAAGACCACCAGGACGTCTGTCTCTTCAAGCAGCAAAACTACTGCCAGGGCTTCGTCTGATCTCACTAAGCCACAGAAGTCAAAACAAAACCCATCAGCTTCTCTGCTCACAGCTACAGCATGGCTTTGAGCCATTTATTAATATAAAGATCTCTGCATTCAAATTAGAACACTGATTTTCTACAAGGTCTGTGGGCTGTTTATAACAAGTCTGAAAAGCAACTAAGGAAAGCAAGGACATGGGCCTCCACCAAAGGTATGGTGGCTTCCATCTAACACTTACATTTACTCTTCCATTGAAGAAAGTGCAGGAGTCTGTACGTCAAAAAAGTTGAGAAGCGCTCTAATGGATGCAGCATACATGCTTAAGAAGGAAAAGCAGAACTAGAGCCAGAGAGGGGAAGATGTAAGAGGAGAGATGGCTGCCTTTACAGCTCAGCATCAGAAAAAGACAAATGCTAATATATGTCTTTATGAGTACAGCCACTGGATTTCACCAAATTTATTTCTCTTTCAAATTTATTTCTAAATCCTTGGTTATCAGAATAATAATTCCTGAGGATGTCAGATGTCTTTCCTCTATTCAATCATTAAATTCACAATGCACCCAACACATGTCTGACCAGAGACTCCTCCGCAAAGACACCTTATACTGTGCTTGTTTTAGAGCAAGGGGCTGGCTCCCAGTACCTGCTCCCTCACATAAATGCATTTGCAATCATGATACCAATCCAGCTTGTTCTCTTTGGGGGTTTTCAATGTTTTTTTTTTTGCTTATATTTTTAACTAGAAGTGGCCTGAAAAAAAAAAGCCAGTGCTCCCTAGAACTTGCTGCCTGAAGTGGTCTATGCGAAGCTCAGCAGCGTGTGAGACCTCTCTGAATGAGGAAGGAATTGAACCCAACAAGTCTGCAGATTTCTCAGTAAGAACTGTGACAGCATGCACTGCCTCTTTCTGTCTTTCTGAAGGTTTAGCTCTCTGCTTCTCGGAAATGCAAATGTAGCAATGTAGCTTTTTTTTTTTTTTTTTTTTTGCAATTCCCAGAGAGAGCTTACTGTAAAATGAAATTAAATTACTGATATTTACTATTTTCACACACGCACACAAAATACGACTGTTAATTTTTTTTTTTCAGCTGTTCAGATGGGCAGCCAAATAAAACCAAGATTTATTCAAATAGTCCTACCTAGGTGTTAGTAAGCTATAAATTTGTAACTTCAAAGGTTCCTGGTTTTGACACAAAGCCAGTTATGGTTAATGCACTCACTGCATGTTCACGGTCAGATAAAAGGCTGCAAAACCCACAGGTTGCCTGTTTACTCTCCAGCTGAAGTCAGCTGCTCGAATGGTCAGAGAGACTTGCTTCTCCCTAGGACTTTGCCTTTTCCAAAATTTGTAGCTACTTAAGTAGCTCATTTTAGAGAGCACACTGCTAAGTTTCAAGTATTGCAGCACTTTACACATTGGCCTGCGTAAAAGGTGGTGCCCTGCTCCCCAGTAAATAGCTTATGTTATCTAGTGCAATAATTCACCCCTCCTGTGAAAAGTTTTTTAAGAATGTTGTGAAAATGTCCTTTGTTGGAAGGTTTTTAAGTACCACCTGGAACTCCTACATAATTAACACTGTGGGGCTCAGTAACACTCAGGTGTAAGCTAGTCTAAAAATACACCACCTGGAGCCTTCTGCCACACACCTGACTTCTTCAGCTGGTCAGCACTACAACCTGGTTTGCAGCACTACAACCCCCAGAGCTCTACCTTTCTCAGCAAAACTACACATGTAATTACACTGTACCTGTGTAGCTAAGCAAGGAATCGGGTTGGAAGACTCATGTTTGAATAACCCCCAAAGAGCTATGGGCTGCTCCATACACATTTTTACTGACAAATGTTCTCCTTCCTCCATGAGATGAAACTTCTTGCAAGTCTGGCCATCATTAGGTTGACACCGGGAAATGAGGATTTGGATTGGCTGTTTGCATAGACCTCATTAATGAAAATTAGGAGCTGTTTGAACTCTTGTTTTCAGAGTGCTAAAATAAAGACAGTGTTTGTGTGCACACAGCAAAGCTCCCTGACAAGCCTGAGCTTGAAAAGAGCTTCAAATCCCCATCTATCCGCCAGCCTGGGCACACCCAGGATCTTACTTCTAAAACCTCTGCCACCCACCGCGGATTTACAAATTGGTGTCTAATTGCCAAATAGCTAATGAGAAACGTGGACTCTCTCTTCTGCATTGTGAAAGAAGATGCCTTTCTCACAACTAGATGTCCTATGTCTTAGAAGGACACTTTAGGCTTTATCTGTGTTAAAGGATTTTGACAGTTGAAGTCCTGATTGCACAGGTTGCTGCTTCTGCTGGTTTTGAAGAGTTGCCCCAAAATGCACCTGAAGCCTCCATGGAGAGTGGCAGGAGATACTGAAGCAAAAGCTGGAAAGATTCTCAGTGTTCAGCACACGGGTAGCATGAGAACACCTGCTACAACTGAGCTAATATCAGAGCTTTCTGTCACTAAAATTGTCAGACCCCTTTTACTTTCCTTTCCCAACACCTCTGCCTCCTCCCTTTGTCTCTCCCAAGGCCACAGAGCCCAGACACTTCCATGGCCTGTTCAAGTGCCTAAACTGCAAAATATATATATATACCCCACAACTTTTTCTCTCCTCTCCTCTCCTCTCCGCTCCTCTCCTCTCCTCTCCGCTCCTCTCCTCTCCTCTCCGCTCCTCTCCTCTCCTCTCCGCTCCTCTCCTCTCCTCTCCGCTCCTCTCCTCTCCTCTCCGCTCCTCTCCTCTCCTCTCCGCTCCTCTCCTCTCCTCTCCGCTCCTCTCCTCTCCTCTCCGCTCCTCTCCTCTCCTCTCCGCTCCTCTCCTCTCCTCTCCGCTCCTCTCCTCTCCTCTCCGCTCCTCTCCTCTCCTCTCCGCTCCTCTCCTCTCCTCTCCGCTCCTCTCCTCTCCTCTCCGCTCCTCTCCTCTCCTCTCCGCTCCTCTCCTCTCCTCTCCGCTCCTCTCCTCTCCTCTCCGCTCCTCTCCTCTCCTCTCCGCTCCTCTCCTCTCCTCTCCTCTCCTCCCCTCTCCTCTCCTCTTCTTTTTTTTTTCTCATGGAGGAAGAAGGTTTCCTTTTGTTAGCAATGAGCTAGTAGATCAGATTGGGCTACAAAGTGGGAACTTGCAAATAATCTGCCTTTGCCTATCAGCCTTAACCAGAAACTCCACAACAGCTCGCTTGTTCAGCTCCTGATATTACAGTTCCCTACCATGCAGAAAATAATAGAAGATTAAAAATTACAACAAGACCTAGGGATTCATTGAAAAGCTGTTTTAAGGATAGGTGATTGAAATATAGGATTTGGGGTTTGCAGGAAATTCTGGAATTTAGTTTTGTTGCAGGCCCACATATAAACAGTACTGTCATCTCAAGGGGCTGAAATAGGTGGTATGGGCTGGGATTTGTGTTTACTCATATAAACTGCACACACAGTAGGAAAATTTTGCCTGTTGAGCTATAGCCATATAATATTTCAGCAAAGATGTTCTGCTACAGACCTGCCCTTAGAATAACAGCTGGTTTTAATATCTTGGAAAAAGTAACATAGGCCCAAACCATGATATTAAAAACAGCTGGTATATTCTCATTTATGCAGAAAAAAAAAAAGAAAAGATGTATGGCAGTACCTATCATAGTACCTGCATTTTGCTAAACTGGGATTCTGACATACCTTGTTATTCATTTCCCTCCAAACAAACAAACAATCAAACAAACTATTTGCTAGCAGAATCATCATGATTTCATCAAAATGTTTTTGTTTAGATAGGAGTATTTTTTTAGTGAAAAAAATATATACAGTGAAAATCTCTCTGACCTGCTCAGATTGCAAGTCTATTGTAGAACCCCCTAGGCCAGAGGAAGAAAAGTGACAGGAAATCAGAGCTATAACTAAATTCTGTGAAGTTAAGTAACACACTGTCACTATATAAGTCAATTCAGGAAGGGAATTTCTCTTGATGTATCTTGATAGAGAGGGCATAAAGCCTGCAGCTGAAACACTTCTTGTACTGAGCTTTACCCACCTCAGGCCATCAGGCCAAACCTGATTTCTGCTTTTATATTCAATAAAACGCTTTAGCTGAGGTATTTACACTTTAAAGGCAGGAGCTGAGCCCCTAATTTAGACGGTGACAGCATGGGCTTCTGATCTCTTTTTGATGCCTCTCCTACGAGGAGCTGAATCCCATCCTGGATGTGCAGCAGGCTACCACCTAAGTGAACATCTGCAACCCAAGGCTGACATGACCCGTGGGGCCAGAAGAACCTGCACGGCCCCATCTTGGCAGCCTGGTGAGAATAAAAGCAGCAGATCCAACAGCAACATGAGCGGAAACACAGTGTGTGGACAGAACATCCCGAGCTGTCCTACAGGGCGTTTGCCCCAAAGCAAGCAACAGTGAAGAGGGAACTAACAATAATGCGGATTTATTAAGAAATGACCATTGCCTGGGATAAATAGCAACCAGGAAATTACCCAGAGACTTTGGGGGTAGGTAGGGGGTGGAGAGGAAGAAAAAAGAAAAAAGAAAAAGAGTTTCTTTTGATCCGCGCCGGGCACTGGCTCCTTCTCTTATTACTTAAGGGCTTTCTCCCCTCTTATTCAGTGATGCCCATAAGCTTAAGCTTTTTTTTTTTTTTTTTTTTTTTTTTAATTTCTAGTCAGGACTACATAATTTCTGGGTATTGCTGTGTTTATTGCTGCTAACACTAAATTGTTTCAGGGTATTACCGAGAGGGTATTTTTAAGCAATATTTTTTACTGTGAAGTATCATAAAATTTAATTGTCTCCATCTGCCTATGCTTTTCATGTATGTTTAGAATGGAAAATCTTTCACAGGCATTGGATAAGATAAAACGAGCAGTTTTGGTTTAGACTCTTTCCTCTTTCATTGGTACGAAATTCCTACTGCTGCATTGCTTGACAACATACATTTCATCCACGTGCAGTGTGAGCACCCACTATCACCCCTGTCATTGTAGAGTACATGAAACAGTATTTAAACTAGTGACATGGTCCCCGGGGGACCAAAATATCTGACCTATGACAAAATCTGCTTGGAAGAAAAAATGTCCGTGAAAGATATGTATTTTATTTCAATTGGCAGATTTATTTTTTCTGATCAAATAACTGCTGTATTTTTGTTCTGGTACTTGGTGCTTTAAGGTCCAACTTACTGTGCTGTGGAACCACTGCCTTGCAGGAAATTCAAGCTACGTGAATTGCACCACTAACCTCAACACGCTGAAGGGCTTCTTGGGGTTATGAAAGCTGGCCTGTTCTTCACTACTGTATCATTCAGGTTAATAAAAGATATTACCTCTCACTGCAGGCATTGCCTCTCTTTTGAGAAAGCGGCAGTTCTAATTTTTTCCTCTTTTAGAGAGTTTATTGGTACTTCTCTGTTCTCTGTCAACAGACTAATGTATGAACAGAATATTTCTATTACAAAAATGAAACACTTTTATTGTTACAAGGAAACTTTTCTGAGAAGGAGCATTCAGCTATGTTGCTCCTCCTGGTTTTGCCTGGTGGACAGTCCTCCGATTCCTCAGGGACCCTTGGTGAGTGGATGCTGTTTCAAAAATGAGTCTTTAGGCTTTGTCTGCAATACAAATGCTGCAGTCAGCCTAGTTAAACAAGTGCTATGACCATGCTAGAGAAGAAACTTCAACTGATTTTGCTGCATTTATTTAGTTAAACAATTTACCACTGCCAACACTGAAAAGCAGAAGTAATTAAAATAAGCTCAGCACACCGAGAGGTTCAAGCTACAGCTGAAAAGACAGTGAATATCTAAATAGCAGAACTCCTGTTTAAAAATGGAACACAGAAGTAAGCAAATGGGCAGTCATCTGTTTCAAAGATGCTGAACTGTGAACATCTGCATTTCCATCGACATTGCAAACTGCAACAGCGTGTTCCTGCTGTAGTTACTTTCCTATCTACAGTAAAGAGAAAATGCTTGTTGGGAAAACATCTTTTTGTTAAATTTGTGCAAGTTTTGTGTACTGTCCCTTGCAAACAGTGACCTATAAGCTTGATGATAGCAGCAACGTCATGAAGGGATGTCATTTTTCTTGCTTTAAATCATTCAGCAAATATTTTAATTTTATTTGTTTGTCATCATTTTATAAAAGCTTTTTTTTTTTTTTTTTTTTAATAAACTGCAGATGTCACTGGGTCTTATTTTAGAAACTGACCTTTTCAGTAGTGGCCCTGCAGGCTTGGGAAATGGCAAGAGTCAACATGACTGAACGCTCTCATACTTTGTGATACAGAGCTCTAAGGGCTCTGCTTCTACAAGGGGACCTCTCAGCAGCCAGCGTTTCACAGCATAAGACGCTCTGTGACAATATTCAGTTCTTCCCAGGAACTTCTCTCCAGAGCAACTAAAGCATCACTCCCTTTCAAAGCAGCTCTCTAATTTCAACAGTAATAAAGGTTCGGGTATCAGAAATCACACTCTGATTCTGAGAATTAAACATTTATCACTTATCCATTGGGTGCTAAACACTTGATTCCAAAAACACCTTGCCTTTGCTTTTGTTCCTCTCACTCTTAAATGAAGGAGTGGCTTTAATTTGGTGCACCAACCTCACTTTTTATGTGATTCACTTAATTTTTCCTGTATGTCTCTGAAAAGACTGGAGGAAAACAATCTGTGTCTGTCAACTTTGTCTTTTTGAAAAAAGTCGGTGAGTAATCCTGTCTGATTTTTCTAACTGCATTTGCAAAGCACAGTACTCAGCATATTTAATTTGGATGCCTTTCTACATTATCTACTCCAAGTGAAATCATTCGAACTGCTGCAGAAGTATTTTGCCAGAATGATGAATTATTTCCTAGATGGCATCTTACTCAGTGTCTGTGGTGGACATAATAAAAATAATTTAAAAAAGAAAGAAAGAAAAAGCCCATCTTGCTACAAGCAGCTAGCCTAGCAATATATCTATAGATCCCTGATACATTTTCCTTGATGGCAAAGCTGGTTTAAGAATGTTCCAGCTCCATATCTTGCTCCCAGTTGCTTTTTCTGCACACTTATGCGCACATTTCCTCAGCTGTACCAGTGTGACTGCTCGTGAGGTTGTGCTGCACACTGGATTCCCAAACAAAGAAAAATAATAATGTTCTATAATACCTCCTTATTTTTTTTTTCTCTTTTAATGTATAGCTTTAATTAGTGGTATTGCCAGATATAAAGGGGCAACTAAGTGCAGAGTGGATATGAGAACACATGGCCATAACATAGGTGGCAGCAAGACAAAGTCTTCTTAAACTGATTTTACCACCTCAGAAAATACATGGCATGTCTACCCTGATGGGATGCAGGGAAGTCCATGTTAACCATGCTTATTTTCCCAATGAAATCACACATTTGTGCCGAAAAAACAGCAAGCAAACTGAGCAGGCTGGACTCTTTATCCCATGTGAAGAGGATTTAATAGAGAGAGTTTAATAGAGAGCTAATTCTTAAATGTCTGCATTTTTAACCTGGTGTGAGTCACCCTTTTCCCTTTTTCTGCTTAACCCAGCCTCCTCTAAATGCTTTACTTCAGAAATTGTTATGTTAATCATGTTCCTAAATTGCTAGAGAGGGAGAGGTTAGTCAAATATTTATGTTCTGAGCCACGTAACAGGTTTAAAACAGAAACTAGTTATATTTGCATGCACATATGGTACTTCAAAGCACATCAGCAAGGTGCAAAGCTGAGGGTTCCACTGCAAGCTACCCTCCCCTGGCAGGATTTGTATTTTAACCAGATGCCCCTATATCAGCCTGTTTGGAATTCCTTGGAGGGTCATTTGACCACCATTTTCCTGGATTTATGTTTGGCTTGGGATAGTTATCCTATCCTTGTAATTATATATATATTTATCTATTTTTAAATGTAATTAGTTTTATACTTCCATTTAATTAATGTGTGGCTGCTCTTTTTAACTTTATTCCCATTACCAATAGTTTTTTTCCTGAGAATCATCAATCATGATTATTTTCATAAAGTAAAATTTGTTCATATTGCAAAACTAGCCTCCAAACTTAAAATACAAAGTCTTTAGGGCTTCTCTGTGGAACTCTTCAAAATGCTGCTTGCCAAGGCTGAAATATTTTGGCTGTGTGCATAAGAATACCCTACTCACTGCTTCTAAAAAGCAGATCTGTTTCTTCCCTGCAGTTTATTATAAACATTATGAACTCACCACCATCCTAGGCCTCTCAGGACCAATGTATTAGAGGTATTTAAGGAAACTGGGTTAATTAGAGGCATCAGGGATACCTGCTTTCACCTCTTTCCCAGTATATGCCTTGGTATATATCTTGACTACTGAAATTTCCAGTTCACCTACTTCTTTGCCTCAGTCACAAGCTGTGAAATGGAGGAAGACTGCTCTGTACAAGTGCATCTGTATCAGCTCTTAATCCACCTGTCTTTTTGCTACCTAACTCTTCAGGTTTTCAGCATTCTGATGAAAGTGTTGCTGTGGCAAGTTTTGGCATATACAGTAGACAAAGTACCTGTTTTTTCGTCTTCTTGCCCAAGCCAGTGAAAGTCATTCTGGTATGCAGGAAAGCGGTCAGTTAGGTGCCCGCTGGCCTCCACCCAATTCCTGTTCTACGAACTTTAAAAACAGGTTGGCACTTCCTCCTCTTTCTCGCTGTGATTCTGCATCTCTCCTGTGTTCTAGTTCATCTATTTGTACCATCTGCAAAAAATACAGGAGCTTTTAATTGCATCCTAAGAGGAGTTCCTGTTAAAAATACAGTACAGCAAGGCAGAAAAGTCAAAGAAATGACTAAAAAAAAAAAAAAAAGACCAAGGAGAAATCACAAAAAAATAAAAGCTGTACTCTGCACTTATTTCTGCTTTACTAATTTGTCAGCTTTTTTTTGGAGATGTTATGAGACAAATTCCTGACAACACGCACAAAAAGAGCTTCATGGAGAAAAAGAATCATCAGAGGGATCTGGAAGTCTTGGAAACATTGCTATGTTCTCTTGCTGCATGGTTTTGCCCCCAGACAAACATACTAGTATTTTGCATTTATATAATACATTTTGTGAGGAGGATTTTTGAAGCCTTTATGAGAATGATGACAAACCTGACAACTAATGTTGCCAAGCTTAAGTAAAAAATCTAGCAGAAGCAGGAATAAACCTTCAGCCTCTTTTGCTTGACCTGCCTGTCCTTTCCCACCTGAATATTCACGTTTCTCAAATCCATAATTTCTTTTTACAAATGACCTTATGAAATCAGCCTGCTCCAGCTGGGAATCTGGAAAACGGGATGACAACCAGAGGCAGCTCAGAGGAACGAGCCGCCTGGCCCGCGGCTAAACCAGAGTTTCCACAGCCCAAATCCATTGCTCTGGTTACCGGCCAAGCCAACATCTGTGCTCAAATTACTCCACGTGAGATATATAAAAAGCAGACAACGACTCCAAAGAATCCCGACGTCCCAATTTCCAGCTGCAACTCCGTTTCTCCTTGTTTACTGCTTCCAGTTATCCCTGCCTGTTGTAATATGAACTCGGTTGCTCTTTCCACTTCCTCGTGGCTTGCAGTTTATTTAGTTCTTGCATTTTTTTTTTTCGTTTTACAGACAATCAGCAACTTTGTAGATCCACGACTGCATCTCAGCTTTCCTTTGCGTTATTTTTAGCCCGAACGAGCCACTTAGGAACAGCTTTTGAAACTACATTAAGAAAACCCACTCAAGAGGGTTTCTCCAGAGTCGGCACCTGAGCTACTGCTTCCCACTGGCTGATCTTCTAGAGAAAGGGCAGATAAAAGAAAACCCTTGGTATGGATTTTCTAAGCTCATAGAAGACAGGGGAGCGGATAAATTCCTTGCTGCCACAGCAGGCAGGGGCTGCTGCCTCCTGGCACCACCACACGGCCCGAGGTAAAATCAAGTTGCAGCACTCACAGAGCGGGGGGGGGGAAAATAAATATATAAATACACAAGTGAAAGGGAAGAGGGGTTATTTTACTTTTTTAAGAGGAAATGGGGTCACCCTGGGATAACCAGACCAACCGGGGCACCTCATTACCACTGGCACCATCGCGCGGCCCTAGGCAAAACACAGTCGTGTCGCTCACAGAGTCCCCACAGCGTGTGGGAAATAAATAGATAAGTAGATAGATAAATAACAAGAGGATTCTTTTTTTTTAAGAGGAGGTGGGCGGGGCGCCCGGTGACCGTTGGGGCGGGGCCCTGACGCGGGGCGGGGCTAGCGCGGCCGTTGGGGTTTAAACGGCGGCGGCGCAGGGTGGTGGGCGGGTGGTTCGGCGCGGCCTCAGGTGGGTTGTGTTCGCTGTCGGGGCGCGTAAAAATCCCGAGTAAACGGGGAAATCCGTCTTGTAGGCGCGCGGGAAGCATGACGGGGTTGCCGCATCTTTTCTCCCATGCGGGGCGCGCGAGAGTTTTTTGTTTTTGTTTTTCTTCTGTCTTTTCCTCCTCTCTTGTGTAAAACACCACCGAGGAAGCCCAAGGCTCGTTATGTGCCTCAGTCCTCCCTGCCTTTCCTCTGCGGGCATAAACAGCACTGCCGGCTGTGGTAGGGGCGGTTTTACCGAGTTTCGTGGTCTCTGAGGCGCTCTGTGATGGGGCTGTCCGTGCAGCCCCCCTTCTCCTTTCTGCAGTGCCTTCAGAAGCCTGTAAGGGGTCGAGAAACTACTCACAATATTCTAGTATAAGCTTTAACCCATGAAACACGTGGAAAATGGTGGTTAATTTTGTACTTACTGTGAATTTATTTTATTTTTTTTTCTCAGTTACTTCCAGGTAGCTCATGAAAGAAGATGATCACTTTCCCATCATGTCTTTCCAGGCAGTAGCTATAGCTAGCTATGCCCGCACGGAAGTCTTTGAGCATGTCAGCTCCAAAAAGGTAAAGCAGAGAAATAATCTAAAAAATGCTCATCCCAGTCTTTTTGATAACTAGGAATGTGTCCCCCCCCGTCCCCCCCGCCCCAAAAAAAAAAAGAAGGCTTTTAATTGGCAGTGTCTGTGAAAAATGTTGTATTATAAGAGATAACATATTCTTTATAGTGTTGAACTTTAGAAATTCAATCCCAAAACTGAAGGAAAAAAAGGCCTAACTTATGCTGTGAAACTGTTGACCTTTTTTTTTATTAATTAAGTTGTATATTGCAGCATACTTAATGTACTTATTTTCTGATAAATACTTTTTAATTACACTTTTAGTTTGGAAAAAAAATCATTGAATACTTAGTTGTTACTCTGGTGTTCTTTGAATGGTAGTATTTTTAACGTAGATGGAGATCTCTTACCGAAGTTCTCAGACTGCTGGTTGCTTATGATATGATCTATGAGATGGAGAGGCTAAAAATCCTACTATTTTAGAATATATTTTTGCTTACTAATAGAGTATCTGCATTCAGTGTAGTGTGGAGCAGTTATGGTACTGAGAGCAGATTTTAACTGCTGATTTTTAAAAAGTAGTGACTGCCTAAAGTAAATTCTTATAAAATTAACTGTTAAATAATTGAGTTCCTGTAAGAACCATTGCATGTGGTGATCTTAACACTATGTAGTTTACATGTAGTATAGTCTGCCTGAACAAAACCTTTTTTTAGCAGTACCTGCACAGTAAGAGTGTGCTTGGGGGGGAAATGGTATCGCATCAGTGGTACTGTTCTAAGTTTGGATGTAATTAAACATCAAGTTCTAGAAATATAGACTCTACTTCTTGTTCTGAAACTTTTTTCTTGAGTTAAAAGGGAAATTCTTTGTGGGATGTTGCTTTGGAAACTTCTGCTTTCTGTGAGTCTGAGGGAAACTGAGGCAGGGTTGGCTCTCTGAGGCACTTACTTTCCTCAGGGGACAGAGGTAGAAGTGAAGAGAAGATGCTGGATGGCTGGAGGGAGCTCCCTTTGCTTTTGCAATATGTTCTGTGGCTCCGTGGAACAGGGGTGAGACAAAAGCGTAACCCCTGTATGGGATCTGGGGGCTTTAGGAGACCTGTTAGGTGCTAGTCTGGGTGTATCTAACTTCCTTATTGGAATTACCCCTTCAGTATCTAAGCTAAACTGCTTGCCCCGATTCAGCTTGCACTACTGTGACAAAGCAATAAAACCAGCTTTGGGGTTGTAAATACTGAACCAGAAGTGTCATGACCACACAAAGCAAAGTGCTGATCTGCTGTAAACTCCCTTGACCAGCCTGAATGTGTCCCAAACTTTTGTTAGCTTACACTGGCGAGCTATGGGCCTGATGGACTTTTTATCTATTTGTCTTGCATCTCCCTTAATGCTGAGTTAAGCTTATTGCTGACACAAAACCCATACAGTATGGTACACCAAACTAGACACTGGATCCCAGGCACTACTGCTGGGAATTCAAGCAGCACGTGGATGGTTGTGGAGTCAGTGCTTTATTTATGCTTACTTCAGAGTTTGTGTGTTTAAACAGGCCATTCCTTCTGTGTACAGATTGCAAGCTCCTTGAATGCTATTCCAATACATTGTGGATATTTTGGCATATACATAAACTTCTGAGTCTAGCACTCCATCATGCAAAAGACTGAACAATTTAAATTACATCTGCCAATTCTTGTGGTAGGAGAGTTGAACATATACTGAGTAGGCATTTGTAATTTCTGTTCTAAGAAAACATGTTCCTAAAATAAAAATAAATTGAACGGTTGCCTCGGTAATTAACTAGTGATGGGAGAAAGCCTGTCTTAACAGACTGTGATTAATTTTTGTTAACTAAATGTTCAGAACTAGAACCAATAGTCAGCTTGGGACCTGACATGCAACTTTAGATCACCCGCCTCTGGGTGAAATGCAGTGTGCGGAATTAAGATGCTAAAGGTCCTCGAGTAATAATGTTCTTAGAAAACCTTTCTAGACAGATGTTTAGGAAATCCTGGCACTGACAGGAGCTGGTGACTGTCTGCTGGCTGCTAACAGTTTTCTTCTGTGTGTCCCCTGATGGGATATGTGAGGCTGGAGGTATCATCATCATCATATTGTTATATAAGCAAATTGTCTCTCTGTATATTCTTGTTCTAGATAAATTGTGAAAGCTGTAAGGAAACTCTTACGGAAACTGTGTATTCATCAAATCCCTCAGTGGATACTCCAGTGCGGATTAGCTGTCTTGCTACAACACCTCAAATCTCGGTTCTATCAGGTATGGAATTTTATTCTAAAATGTCTCTAGGGACCTTTATTGCTGCTAGTAGCACTAGTAAGAGCTGTTGACAAAAGCCTTTTTAAGTATCTCTGGTTTGAGAGGAAGCCTTATTTATCAGCTTTTAAGATGCAATAGTGAAGTATATTATAGAGTTTGAAAGTACAGTTCTCTGCCTTTTAAAGGGTAGTTTGGCTCTTTTAAGACAGTGTTTTGAGCACTTGAGTAAAATGCTTGAACTGTCCCAATGATTATTGGGAGATTGTTCAACAACTTGATCCAAGAACTCCATTTTTGGATTTGGAACTACTAGAATTGCTCATGTGAATATCACTTGTAAAATTGAACTGAAGGATGAGAGGAAGCAGAAAAGCTCTCAGGTTGGCCTTTGCGATGGGCGGGCAGGATAGAAGAGGTGCTAGAGGCAGCAAGATTAAGTATTGTGACTGAACAGAAAATGTTTTTCTGCAACTGAAACAGCTGTTAGCTGTCAGATTCCCTCCCTCCCCCGCCACCGAAGGAGATAAATGCCCTTTTTGGGGAGGGAAGGAGGAAAGGGCTAGATGATTTTCAACTCCCTCTAACTTTTACTCCTACCTTTGCACTATAATGGCTGGCCCTGCTGACAGTTTGCATGTAGTGCAGAGGGCATTTGACAAACACCAGCAAAGCAGAAGTGCAGTTTTGTGGTTGCTTCTGCATCCCTATTAGAGTTCATCCCAATCAGTGACAGGTGACTGGTCCTGGTCACCTTCACAGATAAGCTGTTTGGCTCACTTTGACTTGGCTTTACTGTGGAGGTTGTTGCTAGCAACTGTTACACCATAGCTCCTATATGTTCTTAATGGTTGCTTTTTTCCCATGCTTTTTTTTGATATGAAGTCCTCTTTGTAGACTCATTTCTCCCAAAGGCTTTAGTTTGGACTCCTTGCTTATAAACTCTTATCTATCAAGTAACCGGAGCGCATGCTGGCAAGTGAGTGGCTTGTGAGGAGGTTTGTAAGTCCAAGGAAAGCAATCTCTGGGCAAAGTCTGTCTGCAAGACCTTCTTTTTCAGGCAGTGGTGTTTACCATTCTTTGTGATCCTAGGTAATTGATCATTAGCCCTGGAAATGAATCTTTTTGTTTGTATCTATTCTTAGAATTTTACAATCAACTTATCTTGAAAAGAAGATTGTCATGGTGTAGGTGATAGTTACTTCTTGGCTGAAGGAAATCAACATTTAGTCTAACTTTGTCCCTTGGATGATGGCAGTTCCTGTGAGACTTCTTGATGGTACAGGACTCTGAGCTATTCTTGAATAGCTACTTGTGTGCTTTTACATAAAACCTCTGCTATATTTATCATTACAAGCATTTTTTTCCTTTTTTATTGAACTCCATTTTTTTTTTTTCAGCAAGTTACTTAGCACTGTGGCAAGTAGTGCTTCTGTTACTTATGAGGCTTTTAAGGAACTTGCTCTGACTCTGACTTTTCTTTGTGGATTAGGCAAATCTTGCCACCCCTTTTACTAATGAACCAAAGGTGACTTTGGTCTTTCCCATATGAGAAGGAAGCGTCTGACTGAGACCTGTAAGCATGTGATCTCTCTTGTTTTCCTGTGTGTGTTTTTTCTTCGTGTGCTTCTAATTCTCTTACGTCTTGCTATAACTTATTTAACCTGTGGTTTTAGGATTAGAACTGGAAATGACTATGGGTTTTCTTAAAGCTTGTGCAGGCTATTAGCCTCCGACTTTAAAAGTCTTCTGTTCATTTTAGCTGTAGAATTTTGTAGTTCACAAATTCAGTAAGGCACTGACAGTGTCTTTGGCATACAGCTTTAAGCTTTATTTGTGCACTGATCTTCTGTGAAGTATGTAAGATAATATTCCAGAAATCACCGTTGTAGGCTGTAGGATATTGAAGAACTCTAGTAACTACAGGGGATAAATGAAATACCAATGTAATCCGAACAAACCCTTTTCTGGAGAACTTCTTAACTTAATGTTTACTGATAAAAGCCTAGACTTTTTTTCAACAGCTTGTGACCTGCCAGAAGGGATGTGGAGCTGGCAAATAGGAATGAGAAATGTGGCTTATATGTGTGTTTGGTCTGTGTGTGTGTCCCCGTGACCTTATCTCTTATTGGCAATAGAACCAAAACATGGTAAATAGCAGGGCTCTAATAGTTATTTACATTGTATCTCGTCCAGTTTTGTAGAACAATGATGTTTTTGAGCATGCTAACAATCAGCCACCATTAAAATCTTAACTAATTGTATGTGTGTGGCTAGAAGCTGCCTACTTTACTGTTGATTTATTACCTATGACTGATTGACAGCAGAATTGCTTCCTGATTATGGAAGGTAAGATCTACTTGGAAGAAGTAGGACAGAGTGCTGCTTGTATTAAGCAACTCCTCCTACCATCCAAGTCAGAAGTGAAAATAGCGTTTTATACATGCTGTAAATCATCTTTTTTTCTAAATGGATTGATTCTTCTTTTGAACAGATGAGTACTCGAGGCCAGCAGTGATTGGGCATGCAGGAAGCTTTGGATCGTACCTAGATAGTGCTGAAGCCATCAAAGACCTTCTCTTGTCTGTTTTAAATGCATCTGGTTTGAAGCCCTCCTTGCTGTCAGAGCAGACCACAATGCAGAGAGCTGAACACCCAGACAGCGACCTGGAGCGCTGGGAGGAGAGCAGTGATGGGGATAACAATGATGACAGCGATAGTGATTCCACACATTGCAGTGCTACTTGCACACAAACAGATATCAGGTTTACAAGACACCGGGCATGCTGGGACAATGCACACTGTGACTCCTTTAAACCTCTTGTGGATTCTTCATTTTCCTCACATTATTCTGGCAAGGATCCTACTACTACTTCCTTGAATGGTTTTACTCTTTCAGAGATATCCCCTCTGAAGAGGGACTGTTTTACCCAAGTGACGTTAACAGGAAGCACTGTCACATCGGCTGTTGTGCATGCTGAAAAGGAACTAGAAAACTCTTTTGGCCACGCTGAACGACGCTTGGCTTTTACAAGTTTTCTCTTGGATTCAACAGTTAGTAAGTCAGTAGATTCAATGAAGTATCATGATGCTTTGGAGACTGCATCTGTCAACAGTGGTAACTGTAATTCTCCATGTGAGTTTTCCCAGCTGAAGCCTTTGGATCAAACAGGTAACTTTACATTTTCAGGCCCGTCTTTTTGTCTTAAAACTTGTGTCCTAGGAGTGAAGGCACTACTGTTACTGAAGTTGTCTCTGTTCATGGGAATGGCAAGTGATTGTAGAATTGCTCTCAATTGCTACATGTGAGAAAGAACAATTAAAGTGATGGCAAAAGCCTTAGTGAAAGGAGGCTTTCTAGGTTGAAGTTTTATTTTGGCCTGCAATCACAGGTATGTTTTAGTGTAGAGACCTGGTGACAAAATGTAACAAAATGTAAAAATTGATGAGCTGACATCAGTGCAGATCATCCATCAGATGAGACTATCACTGACTTGTCTTCACAGCTGCTTTTATGCTGAAAACAGGTTACTAAGATTTTAGAGCTTGGTATTCGTTCTCTGTTGTGTACCGACTCCTCAGGCATCTCCTGGTGTTTGACATGAGCTGGAAGTAGGGCACCCCTTGATTCAAGCTTTGGGTTGACATCCCTTCTTGTTAAGGCCAAACCAGCTTGTACAACTGAACTCCTTTTCCTTCTGTTCTCCTCCCCTGGCCTTGGAGTGGCACCAAGGTGTTGGCTAGATGTGTCAGCCTTCCTGGCCTTTGTCCCAGGACTGCAGCCACTTAGCTGGAGCAGCAGAAGGCACCTTTTGTGTTTAGTATCTAACACATATTGGTGTCTTTTGCCTCAGTGAGGTGAAGCTGGTTAATAGTAATTGTGGGCTAAGAAGTGAGGCTGTTAAGCTCTGTTTCCAAGGTCTGGTACTACCTTGCTCTTCACTCAAAACTCATCTAGTGCTTCATTCTGCAGTGAACTCTCAGATAAGAACATGTCATTGCAGGATCAGAGGCCTGTAGTAGGGGCTTTCTAATATCTTCATTAGCTTTTAAATTAAGCTTTAATATTTTAATTATCACTCTTTAATTTTGATAATTAAAATGTTACTCTAAAAACCAACTTAGCTTTATTAGTGTTTTAATAACTCTTCAATAGAACAGGGATTTAAAAAAAAAAAAAAAACTCTGTCTTTTTGGATAGGCTGTGGTGAAAGGGACGATAGACTTGAAAAGCCCCACAGAGATGTGGGCAGAAGCAAACTACAATCTGTAGTTGGAGCTGTGTTCAGCCAGCCATGCAGGCTTAGTATCTCAGCCTGAAAAACGCAGCCAAGCCTGTAAATGTCGGCAAGGACCATGAGGCACGTGTACCAGAACAGAGAAGTTGTGACACAATTTTCTGACGTCAGTGGGATGTGTCCCAAGTTTCTGTAGGGCCAGTGTTTTTTCCTCTTCTGGAAGGTGATCACAGCAGTAAGACAAAAGGCAGCCTGGTGACTGAAAGTCATGTCCTTGTCTGTGCTGTCTCCAAAGTAATCCTTATAGGAGCTGGTGTCCTGTTGGATGTTGTGCTGTGTCTGCTTTGAACTTAGATTTCTTTTCTTTACAACTTGAACTCTGCATTCAGCTATTCACCTTATTTATTTATTTATTTATTTATTTTCTCCAGTCACTTAAATCCCTAGTGCAAGAGAAGGCAGGAGAAGTGAATGGGAAGCCAAAAAAGAATTTGAGGGTAGGAAATATGCTGGATAATCTCCTGATTGAGCTTCTCTTTACCTCTATTTCAAAGGAGGTGGATCTTTACTTTTGTTTCTCATATTTTTTACAAAATAAGGTTATATGAAAATGTGGGAGGAGATGCACATGAAGACATTCATGATTACCTAAATATATTTTGGTGGGATTTTAATACAGGTTGCTTCTGATCCTGTAAGATTCTTTTTAGAAATTTTCCTTTTAATGCTTAAAAGGGTTGGGAGCACCTTTCTGAAATGTATCGGTCTTCCTTAATGCAGAGTCCATGGCCAAATTTGGTGTTTTGGGGGGAACTTTTGAGGCTGGTTTATTACCAGCACTTCACAGGACTAGATCCTTCTTTTAAGTTTTGCATGTGCCAAAGTTATTCCCTCTGTTCCCTCCTGTGGCTAAGAATTTTTTTTGTTCAATCCAAGGTGCCTCCCAGTGATGGATCAGAAGGGTAAGCTGGCCAATTCCTGTCAGACAGGAGATTTGTGTTGCTGGATGAATTCCTTCCTGTGCCTCGTAAATCTCTTCAGCATCTTCCGTTTCTCAGTAAACCCCTAGAAAGGGAGTAAAAAATGAGTAGTAATTATTCAGTTGAGTTTTGGTAAAACTTGATTNACTGGATGAATTCCTTCCTGTGCACTGCTGTCCTCGTAAATCTCTTCAGCATCTTCCGTTTCTCAGTAAACCCCTAGAAAGGGAGTAAAAAATGAGTAGTAATTATTCAGTTGAGTTTTGGTAAAACTTGATTCTGGGAAAATCTGTCTGTAGGTAAAAATGTACAGAACTGATTCCCGGTATGGGTCTATATCCAGTCTTTTTCTCTTCACGTGGTTATCCTGACTAGATAACTTGAGTTTAGAAACAGTACAGTCGCAGAAGAATGAGGAAAACTGAGTAATATCTACCTTTTCTTAAGTTCCCTGAGAAATAAATAAGTTTCTCTTTCCAAAGTTCTCATTTTTCTAGATTTGTTGGCTCTCTGGCATTTCTTCTGGTTGTATCTAAACTGGCTTCTCCTTTCATAAAAAAAAAAAAATCTAACTTTGCATCTCATCCTCATATTATCCAGTGTTCTATATGGCACTTGGATATCACACAGTACAAAACTTTGCTTTCATGCTAAAACAAAAGTAAATTTTGTTTACAAGTGCAAAAAGATTTTTTTTGTTCCCTTTACACTCATTTTAGTAAAAGATAGAAGTGGAATTCAAAGCATAGGGTGACATTTAATAACAGCCTTACCATTTTGCTGGGACTGATCCTTAAAGATAAAGGAAACATTTGACATATTTCTTTCTGTCTACCCTTTTATATTTAGTGTCCTAGTTCTACCTTTTTATCTTAACTGATGAGAAAAGAAGCACTTATCACTCTTATTGCAAGCTCAGATGGAGCTGTTAATCTTTAAGCAGCATCTGCATCTCCCCAAATGTTGTTTATACAATAAGGTGAGTGAGTCATCAAATGGATATGAAAATAACCTAATTGGTTAGTGACTCTGCTAATTAAAAGGATTTTTTGAAAAGTCAGCTCATCAGCATGGTATGTGTCTTCTGTTTTTCTTGAAGACAGCAGTTCAACTTCTAAGTGTTTGGTGGTGTTTTTTTAACAGCAAGGACATTAAATGGCTTATATGGTGATAGCAGTTAGATAGGATAGGTTTTTATACTGTAGACATGAACAGATCCCCCCTCATTCCAACAACCCTCTAGATGAAAAAATCAGTTAGTACAGACTTAGCAAAAGCAGTGAAATAAATATTAGTTAAAAGAAAATACTCCATTTTATATTTTGATATTGCTTGGGAAAGTACAGTTACACTGTATAAATTTCTTTAGTCTCATAGGAACTTCATTGCAGCAGTGATTGGAATACAAAATATAGGATTTGATATCATACCTTCAATTTTCTGCAAAAAAATGTGACTGTGTTCACTGGAAACTACCAGTGATACAGGTTAAGCCTTGTAGAAAACCAAATGTGTTCTCTGCTTTCCAGTAAGATATTGTTAAATGGGGAGAGATGAATTTTGTTCTCCCTATTCACTATATTGGAGCAACAAATTCCCAAAATGCAGGGAATCCTCTTGCAGGCATTAGGAGCTTGCTGAGAGCCACATGGGCAGGTCACGCCCCATCTGGTATTGCCAGCTGCAGCATGTTGCTGTGAGCCCAGGAGGTGGAAGAGGGCAGGCCTGGGAAGAGCAGTGACACTGACTGTATTTTTTTTTTTTTTTTTTCCCTCTAGCAGATCTGATACCTTTGTGTCAGGTTGTCAGGGTAGAAAAGCCAAATGTTTCTCACGTTTCTACCTTCTCCTTTCACCACTCTGTCTGACCTTAGCTGTGGTCGGTTTGGAAGAAGCAAATCTGCTTTATTCTCTGGGAGTTGTCCTACACATACCTTGAGAACTGCAGATGAAGAAATATTTAATAAGGCTGATGTTATACCCACAGGTT
Source organism: Crypturellus undulatus (assembly GCA_013389825.1). Taxonomy (NCBI): domain Eukaryota; kingdom Metazoa; phylum Chordata; class Aves; order Tinamiformes; family Tinamidae; genus Crypturellus; species Crypturellus undulatus. Next base: position 64,651 of record VWPW01029476.1, read on the forward strand.
CTGCTTCACCTTTGAACATAAGTGCTGTTCCCTTGAATCGATCCTTGCAGGATACCTTTGTGCTTCCGGAAGATGTGGAAAAGGTGAGGACTTTTTTTTTTTTTTAAGTCATATATATATCCCTTCATTTTACCTGAATTAAAAAGTCAGGATGCATTTCTCAATGTCAATTTTTACTAAATCTCCATAGAACTCTGGTTCTCTATTCAGGGCAGGGGCGGGGGAAGATGATGGGGAGAAAAAAAATCTTTAAAAATGTTATATCTTCCACTGTTCTTCCCTTTTTTGTGTAATCAACCTTTCAACCTAAAATGCTTTGGTTTTTATTTTCTATCTATCATTAAATACTTTGAATTATTTAAATATTTAAGCATTCTAAAGTTTGCAGTTATTTTTCCCTTTTCATTATTTTTTTCCTCAGATACATTCCATTAGCTTGAATTACATAGCAGTTACATCCATAAGGCAAATCCTGGCCATATATGTTTCCCTTTGAGAAGATAGTGGAGAGGTTGTCTTTTATACCTATGATAAACTTGTGAAATTGCTGTAACAATTTACAGCGTGCAAAAGCACAGTATTTGACATCTGCAGTAATTTAAGGTTTCTAATTTGTATAGTGATCTCAAAGGATTTATGTATGTTGTTGCCCAGATAGACAATCTATTTGAGCCTATAAATAGGTAAAGATGTCAAGATAATACTGAAGCATATAACTGTGCTAAACTAGACCTTAATATATTTTTTAATGATGGGGGGAAGTTAGTGCTATAATTAAACCTTGTATTTCCATAGCAATACTTAATCCAAAAGGACTTCAAATTTTTCTCTAGAGGCTTTGTCTAGAGAAAATTGCAGCTCTGTGGTGTGGAAGCATTACATCCTGGGCACTATCTTTACTGACATGACCATTTTTGTGTTTGAATCAAAGCTCTTAATATCCCCATGGTGCCTTAAAAGAAGGGGGAACTTTAGAAATCACTTTTCATGTTTTATGCATAAGATATTTCAGAAAGGAATTGTTGAGGAGGTGATGCTTCTTTTGTACCATAAAAGCACTTGAAAAATTTAATTCTGAATCTGTAGCCTTAGGTACTTCCAGATCATTTCAGACAGAGGTTTAGCCTTGCACAGTGGAAGTGTGCATGCTTAAGGCAAGGGCATCTCTGAATTCCCATGCATGTACTGAAGTGCACCTACCTTCAGTGACCCATCTGATTTTGAGCTGAGCCTGGCTGGGGAGCCAATGCCCAGTGCAGCAGCATGGGGATGCTCTGCTGAACAGAGGAAAAGATAGGGACACTGGCATGGAGAGCTGAAAGTTTGTCCAAGTATGTTGGTGGCCTCAGGGTGGCTTTAGAAGCTTTCTGGTCCTGAAAGATCAGTAACCCAGGCAAGCCAGATGGTAAGAGACATGTGGAAGGGGTTGCTTCTGGCATGGCAATGCCACAATGAAGCTTTGAAACAACTAATCTTTATTTGAGGCAGGTCCTGGGCTTCTGCTTGGCCTTATCACAGTCTTTCCATGCAGCCTTGCATTAACTATAGAAGCGCTTCTGATCCATGTTCCCTGCATAGTGGTATCTCTTCACCAGCTTAACTCTTAACTTGCAAAGGCCTTTTACTTGTGTGTGTGTGTGTGTGTGTGTGTGTGTGTGTGTGTTTGGTGTGGTGTGGTGGTTTTTGCTACTTGCCCGTGGAAGCTCTCTAGTCCCATTAAAACTTACTACTTCTGACCCCATCCAAGTTAGCGTGCTTGCCATACTGCACACAACTAAATCAAATCCTATTATGTTATATGGATCAACATGTGCTTGCTAAGAAATAGTGTAACTGAAAGACTACATCTCTAAATGCATACCTGTGCTTCAGTTAGGCATATAATCTCTTCAGTAAGGCATGAAGTCACGTTTCTTTTTATCTAACAGATGGAGAAGATACAAGCAAACTGTATGTTTTGTTCAGGAGTGAAACAGCAGGTAGTTGTCTGTGCAATTGCCTTTTGCTTATTATCTATTAATTATTTTTGAGGATGTTTTTGGTGCTTAAAGGAAAAGCCAAGCCAAATAGCCTTACACTTTAATTTCTTGAGTTGAAGTAAGTTGATGGGGGAAAATTGGGCCATTTCCTAATGAGTGTTTCAATTTTGCCTCCAGGAGAATGCGCACTTCTTTGTTGCAGACATGATTATAGCATCTCTGGAGAAGATGAAGTGTAATATCCTAAGCCAGCAGGCAGAGTCCTGGGGTCTGGAAGAAACCAGTGGATCAGATGGCAGCTATCACACTGATTTGGAGTTTTCTTCCTATCCAGGAGTCAAGAAATCAGATTCTTCTGTTGCTTCTTCAGACAGTGGTTATGAAGGCAAGTTGACTAGTCTATAAGCACAACATTTTCTGCCAGCCTTTTCCTTTTGTTATTGTCCAAGAAAATACTAAAACTTTGTAGTTTTTATATTTATTGGAAACAAATCCCTTCTTTTGGTCTTCAAAACCCAATCAAAGCTATATTCCACAAGGATCACTCTTCCATGGGTGAGTTACCTGTGAGTCAAATTCTATCTTTTTGAATATTCCCACTTGTGTTTTGTTATTTTGTGTTATTTATTCTAATTCATTTTTATGTACTTGGAAATGAGAAACATGTTGAACACAACTCTCCATAGAGCATTTTGTAAACTAGTTGTTTTTCTTTTGTTTAAATCCTCTTTTGTGGGATTTAAAGTCCAGATCTTTCCTCTGCAGTGTTCAGATCTGACCACACAGTTGATCCAAAACTGCCCATAAGTCGTGCATGTAGAATGAAAGCTAGTGAGCAAAGGCTGCTGGCACTAGAATGCTTTCATCAGCAACTGCATTTGTATGTGGAGTTCAATCATATAGGACAAATTCTGGCAATTAAATTTGTAGTCTGAATGATACTGTTCATGAAGGTAATCAATTGGAGAAAATCAGTTGCATGCTTGTATGCAAGGAGGAGGCCACCTTTTATAGAAAATACTTTGGTTTGAGTCTCTGGAGCTTTCATCCTGGTCAAGCCTGTGCTTGAGATGCAGGCAGTATGGCAGGATCACCAGATGGGCTTCCAGTGCAGATAAAAGTTGCTTTACAAATAAACGTGTAAGGTAAAAACTAACAAACATAACTGCAACTACTTGGGAGATACTGGGAAAGTTTTACTGATGCCTTTTTTGCTCTGGACAGGCTGTGCTATGCTGACTGTCAGCCCCTCAGTACATCTCCCATTACATCACAAGGTTACCAGTTTTTCATGCCAGAATGACTCAGATGATGAATATGTCATTATTGGTAAGATCTTAAAATTGTAATTACACAATCAACTTTATTGTTCAGCTAAATGTTGCACCTCTTGAAAAAAATTGCTGACTTAGTTGGCAGTTTCACAGGAGACAAGACATGACGGAATGGAAAGAGCTACATATGTGTGACTGCTGGAACACTTGTGTGAAATTGCCTAGAGTAGGGCAGGGTTTCCTTTCTACAAATTAATCTTTGCTGGTTTATGGGCTGGAATCATATTTAAGAAAGGCAATTCGTATGAGTGAGTCAAGTGTGAACCTCTCATCTAATTTACAGCCTCAGCCAATTATAGTAGCTTTGTTTGAGAGAATAATTTAGGGCAATGCAGTATTACAGATTAGTTAAATAAGTTTGTTTTTGTTCTTTTTGTTTTCCCTTTGGCAACTCTACCCTGTGCTCCAGGACTGGAGCACACTGTCTTGTCTCCTTGTTCTTTTGGGTGCTTTACTTCTCAGGTGATGTCAAGTTTCTCTAATTACCTTCTGGATTTTACATACACAAATGTAGTGTAAATGAAAAATGCTGCCCAAACTATTTTTAAAGGACTTAACTTTCATCTTTTTACTGTTAACAGGTGCTTTTTTTCCCCCTCTGTTTTTGATTCACTTGCTCTTTCCTTAAGCTCAGATAGGAAAGTGATTCACAAAGCAGTTCTGGTAGCAACAGTTATTTTGATGTATTAAGTGGGAAGTGTTTATCTTTAGAATGTTTTGCTCTGACAATCAATGCAATCAGTGAAAACACTATGTTTGTATAGACAAAAGACACTTACACAGGTATAATGAAGATTTGTGTGGTTTGATTCCCCTCATCTCTCCTGCTACTGACATGTTTTGTGGCGTTATTCAGGATGTTTGCGATCAGTGCTTCAACATACTTGTCAGTGTTCAAAAATACTGTGCTCTGTCAATTCTGCATATTAACACTTGCATTAGTCAACTTAGCTGCTCTGTATTGATTTCCCTGCTGCTGGTGGTGATAGGGAATGCTTTTAACTTGCACAAGTCAGAGCGCTACAAAGAGCAGACTTCTTATCCCTGTTTTACAACCAGAGCTGGTTATTCCGCATATCCAATGGGAGTGTTCAAATGACAACTGTATTTTGACACTATAGTAACACAGAAGGGAAATGTAAGACAGTGCTGAGTAACAGAATGTTTTTTCATAGTCTTAATATTTTTCTACTGCAGAACTTGAAGATTTTGAAAGTCTAACTGTCTCCCCAGATGGAAGGTAATGCTGTGTGTCTTAAAATAGCTTAGTGACAGTCTTTCCTGCTGGACCAGCTTTCTAATGTCTGTTCCCTCCGGAGCAGGGAAGGATGCGGAAGGGGTAAATTTGGGGCTCTGAGGGGAGGGAAGGAATGCTGCTTGACAGCAAATGTCTTTGCAGTACTCAGCTTATTTAGTGGCTCATGATCACTCAGCTTTAGTGTGGTATTTCCATGCTCCTCAAGTCTTGCTGGAGGACTGGAGGGTGGTGGCTATGACTCTGCAAAGACTTAGGTGTATTAAAGAAAGGGAATTGGAATAAAAGAATGAGAGAGCTTTTCAGAGATGCAAAGGAGGCAGGCAGTGCTACTATTTTTCACAATCTTTGTTGCTTCACTTTCAGATCATCTTGTGAATCATGCTGTAATTCAGCTGAAGCAACAGCTCAAGAGCTGTACAGAGCTTTCAGAAAACACTGGTTGCAGACAGAGGCTGCAGTTCAACTGTCTGGTTGCCTGAGCTCATCTAAGCAGAGGGTGAGTCTGAGCAGAAAACAGCAGGCTCTTCATTTGGTTCCCCAAATAATGATTGTCTCATTCCAGCTGCTCCTTCCTTATGAAAAGGGGGGAAACTGCAATAAAGTACAAAGAAGGATATTAGTTGCAGATTATTAGTTTGTTTAAAAAAAATGTAAAATGTCTTCTCAGTTTAGCAATGTGCAGTACATTTAATTTGTTAACTGGTTGTGCACAAACCAGGATTTATTTCAGTAGCTTTTCCTGAATCTCATATGAGGCATGGGGAGACTTTGTTTACATGCAGGTGGAGATTTGAAATTCTGAAGTATAAATGGAGATATTTCATAGTATTTAAGTTTTCAACTGATGATCTGTTCATCTTCATGAATTTCTGTCTTAAAAGATTGTGTTGAAAGAAGATATTCCAAGAGAGCTTGAGTCCAGTTTGAATCTGGCTGAAGAAATAAAGATTGTATCAAAATTAAGAGGATCTTCTGGCTGGGCCCCCCCAAGATCTCAAATTATATTTAACATTCACCCTTCAGTCAAGTAAGTTGAAAAGATCTGAGTGCTGCCATGGGACTTGTCTGTAACCTATGAAGGAGCCTGGGTTGTTTAACAGACTCAGTTTGAGGTTGAGTTAATGCAGTGCAGCCTCCTGCAGGGCCTGTCCCTGCTTTCTCTGGAAAGTGGATGGCATCTTTTCTTCTTTGGGGGCACCTTTTTTACTCTCTCAGCATGCACCTCCTGATTAACATGCTATATTTCATTTTAGATAATGCACACATGCTTGATGTTAGTGTAGCATTCAGCTGGGCTCCTAAAAATTCAATTTTGTGGGGTTCCTTGAATATTTGTAACAGCTTTCAGCTCATATTTTATGTATGGTAGGTTTTCAGCGCGGAGGAGGAAAGCAGATTATATTCTGTTTTATGTCTCTTGAAGTGCTGGTAAATGCACAAAATAAGGAAACTGGCAGGCCCATTGCCTTCTCAGTTTCAGAATATTAGGCAGGTGTGGTGGATTTTTTCACTTGATATTGTTGATTTTGGAAGAAATGGGGAATAATTTAAGTTCTTGTCAATTTATATATATATATGTGTGTGTGTGTGTGTGTTAATAGATTGCCTTTTCTTCCAACCCCCCTTTCTGTATATGGGGAAGGAAATTATCAACTTCCAAGTTGGAAGTAACCACGGGTGCCAGAATAGTGACTTGTATTTTGGGAGTGACTCTTACTTTATGTTTTGGGTCATGCGAAATAACTGTTTGTCTTTGTACTCAGGAGAGATGCTGTTGTAGCTGCCCAAAACTTTACGTGTGTTGGTTGTGGAACTCCAATAGAAAGCAGTAAGTAATATGTAATTCCTGCTCTGCCAAGTTGCACAAAAATCTAATTCAAGAAAATCTTTGAAAGCAAGCTTATAGAATGAGTGGTTTTGTTCTTTTGGGCTTGTTTTTTCATTTTGTTTGTTTTCATCACAAAAGCTCTCAAGCCTTGTTCTGTGTCTGCCAACAAAAGGTCGCATTTGTGATTGCGGTAAATGATCAGCAATCTGCAGTGGCATGTTAATTCAAGCAAACCTAAACTGATTTATTTAAAAAAAAAAAAGTATTATCAAAAACAACACCAACATCAGTTCATTTCAGTATTTTAGAACCCTGTTTTTTGCGGGTAGAGTAACAGTGGTGTCCTGTGAGATCATGATGATGAATATAATCAGTTCTGATAAATGTGGCAATGAGGAAAGCTTTCTGTTTTAAGTATGAATCCTGTTGTGTGTTTACTACAATAACAAAACCCTGCTTTAATTTAATTACTGTTCATTGTACCCAGCAGATTTATTTCAACTGAGTAGACATACAGAAAAGAGGTACAATCCCCCAGGCATTTACCTGTTTACCTGTGTTACCTACTTGCAGAATATATCAGGAGACTCCGCTATTGTGATTACCTGGGGAAATACTTTTGTGACTGTTGCCACAGCTATGCCCAGTCTTACATTCCTGCCCGAATACTCATGAAATGGGACTTCAAAAAATACTATGTGTGCAACTTTGCCAAACATCTACTAGATAGCATATGGCAGAATCCAATCTTCAATGTGTCATGCATCAACAAAGCCCTCTACACAAAAACAAAAGAAATAGACAGGGTGAGGGTAAGTAAGGCCCCTTTTATTGGAAATTTATGGGTCTGAAGATTTGGGAAAAACTTCTCAGGATGGATTGTGCTGTGCCCTGTGTGTGTGGGAAGGGGACACAGTTGAGTCTTCTGCATTTTGCCTTGTTTCATCACTGTTTCTGGGCCTTATTATCTTTGGAAGGCATTTCTTTTTTTGGTTTCCAGATTATTGGAGAGCTGCACTCCTGCAGTAAGTTACCTCTGCTAAGCAGCTGACTACTGGAAAGCTCCAGAAATGTTGAATGACTCCTTATTTTTGTGGGCCATTACTTTTTTTTTAAAAAAAAAAAAAAAAAAAAAGCTCTGTACTCCCCCTTGAAGGGGATTTTGCAGAAGATCATGAGCCTGCTATACCCTCCCCTCTTGGCCCAGGCTTCCCCATGCAGAGGAGGTTACTTGTCCTTACAGAGGTTCAAATATAGCATCTTGCTTGGGGTGCTGTTCTGGAGGAATTTGTAGCATTGGAATTTGCTTCTCCTGTCAATGAATGGGAGGAGACTTTGCATTTATAGACCTCTGGTGCATTAGAGAATCCGTTTACTGAACTCTGCTGGGTGAGAAGCTCATAATTTTAGATGTCTGATTCTGATAGAGTTGCTGACTCAAATAGTACTGTGAATATATAAATAAAATGTAAAAATTCTTCTTAATTAAAATGTTTTGTTTTTCATCTTCTAGGAGACCCAAGAACAGCTTTTTCATTTAAAAAAGCTGTTGAAAACCTGCAGGTTTGGTGAAAGGTATGGGTTATACACAAAAACTTGACTGATTATAAAGCATACAAGGCAGCTTAGAAAGCTGCCTCTTCTAGAGGTGTTTGTGTATGATTTTTAACAGGTTGATCTGATCATCAGATTAAATCTGGTAACAGCTTCCTTCTATTGCACTGCAAATATAAAATGAAAAATAGCTTTTATGTGGTAGCTTAATGTTCTTTTTAGCATCTTTAGACATTTGATTAGAAATCTTTCGTTCTTAAAGATGTATTTCCTCTAGCTAGTTCTGAGGTTAGCTAATATTTAAGAGGCCAAAGTTTTCTAATGTATGTCTGAGATGATTTATCCTAGTGTTCCATGTGGGTTTAAAGGTCCTCCAGGAACCTATCATTTGCTCAATTCAGTTTGTTTTATAACCATATTAAAAATAGTAAGAAAAAGTGCAAAATATCAGAACATTAAAAAGTGTGAAGCTGACCTGTTTATTGCTTAAAATTAAGGATTAAATTTAAGATTTTGGTGTTTATCTGCCAGAGTCATGAACATGACTACTGGCTAGACTTAAGAATAAAAAACTTTCACCACAGAACTGGTGACCATTTTTAAAATAAAGAAATAAGCAAATAAGCTTTAAAAGCAGGGCAGATCCTCTCTAACATGGGCCTTGTCAAGGAAAGAATCAATTAAATGTTGACCAGACTTGAAAGCATGTATTTTAATGATTCCTTCCTCTTACCTGCTTATGATTCCATCATAGAAACAAGTATCAAGGATTCTCACTGTACCTTCCACACCGATTGCATGTGAATAGTTTTAAAAGTAGTAGCTGTGTTTTCATTGTTTTCACCTACTCAACTTACAATTGTGTTCATACTCTCTATGGAAGATATTTTAGCAAAAAATCAATAGCCCTAGACTATTACATTAGAGGATTGTACCAGACTTTACTCCTTTTGGAGTAGGAGATAACCCTTTACATCTTTCCAGATAATTGCTAAAATAATTGCCTGTGGCAATTTTAGTGTGCATTAAAACTACTCTTTATTTAAACCCCTTATCCTTCAGTTTCTGCTAATAGCAGCTCAAAATATGAGCAAAAGCAAAGCAGGATTTAGCATGGATCTGCTTTATATGACCCCTTGGAGAGGCTTATTCTTCAAATATGCTTGAAAGAAATGCATTTTCTTGTAACTTAATGTGGATTTTCTCTTGTGTTCTTTTTTTTTTTTTCTTTGCACAGAGTACTGAAAGAATTTGAAAAGATCCCAAACCATTTGACTGAGGAGCTGCAGCTGTTCTCACTGGATGACCTGGTGAAGATCAAACGAGGGCAGTTACTGCCCCTTCTTAAAGATATTCTGAAGAGCTCCACCTCTCATGTGGATGGTTGTGAGGTAAGGACATGCTGAGGCTGTGTCCTGAAATTCCCAAATATACGGGTAGATAGACTGAACTTAAAACTAAACCAACTCTCCCTTTGTTCTTGCAGCTCTGTCAAGCAAAAGGGTTTATCTGTGAGTTTTGTCAGAGTGCGGACCTAGTCTTCCCTTTTCAGATTGCCAAATGCAAAAGATGCACAGGTACGTTCAAGACTGAACTTTTCCCCCCTTTTCCACATCAACATCGCCCCCCCCCCAATTGGGGGATGTTGATGTGTTAAACTGTTCAGGCCTATTTTTGGAAAACATTGAGAATGCTTCACGGAAAGCACATATTTCAAATCTGTGATGACTTTCCTGCCTCTCAATTCAGAGAGCAAAAAATACAAATGTGTCTGACCATAATTATGGCTGTGGGTAGAGTCAGGAACGGCATGATGTTGCTGCCATGCCAGACCTTATCAGCATTGTGAAATGCAGCAAGTCTTTCCCAAATGTTCAGCTTTAGTTATTGCAGTGATTGGTCTGGTCTTGTGCTGCTTTTGTTTACTTTTATACTTGGGTAGACTAGATAGAACATCCTTCAAGAAACACACCTAATGATTCTTTTTCCTGAACATGAAACTGCTTGTCTGGATAAACAGAGTGCAAAACGTGCTTTCACAAAGCATGTTTCAAGTCTGGAGGCTGCCCCAAATGTCTGCGTATTGAAGCTCGGAGGAGGCTTTCAGAAATGCCATCGTTTGTGCCTGTGTGAAACTGGATTCCTCCTGCAGTGACTGGATTTCAGAAGATGCTGAAAGCCAAATATTTGGGTGCCTGGCAATTAGATAATGTTGTTTTAGACATTGCAACTTTTAATGAATGTTTTCTTTAAAAAAAGAGCTGTTAAGGACTTCAGTATCATTCTTGAAAACTCCCCCTAAAACAACTTCACCTTAACTGGTGATAAGACTGGATATTATTTTTGTGAGAAGCATTTTGATGCTGCATTTCATCCTGTATGTTATATTTTTATTATTATATTTTTCAATGTAAAGGGTTCCTCTAATTCTGAATATAATGTATAAATAGTAAAAAAGTTTTGGAGTTTCTTACTTGTGTCAGACTTTAGAAATGGAAAAAAATGATAAAATTATCTTACAAGACTCTGCAACAGGAGAGGAAAAATACAAACTTCCTCTAAATGCTGTACTGAAGTTCTGTTCTGGCAAATACTGTGTGAAACAGTGAATTGTAGGTTGTCTTTTTAAAGGCTGTATGTGATAGCTCTACAGAAGTTTCTTTCCAGATGTTTTTCCAGAAGTGAGGAAAGGTAGTGAGCAAGTAGAAGTACTCCCATCTAAATCCATCATAGCTGGAGCTTTGCTCCAGTTCTGAGGCCTTGCTTGAAAAGAAGGGTAATGTGCAGGAACCTTGCAAGCTACTTTCTCTGCCCTGTTGGCTACCTCTCTACTTGAGAGAGAAGAGCTGTATTGCTGCTAAGTCAGACTTCTCCATTCACTGGAAATGCTGGAGTCTTTTCAAACCCTTCTGAGGCAGAGAAGCACCTTGTGTTCAAGCAGCTGCTCTATCTTTCTGAAGGCACAATTTTTGTGTTTTTATTAGCAAGGAAAGTCATCCATACTGGATTGAAGAAGTTTAGCCCCCTGCTAACTCTCACGGCACTTGCAAGATCGCTAAGTGTTCCACTTAACTGTAGTGGTGATATTTTATTCTTTGTGGATGAAAACAGTTTAATACTTGCTCAGAAGCAAGATTATAATCTCTTACTCAACATCACCAAACGGATACTGACGTAGGGTAAGACATGGTGAGAAAAGACCTGCTTATGTGCTTGACTGTATTTAATATGCAGGAGTAAATTTGTTCTTGCTCCTGGATGGACTGACTGGATCACATGAAAGGCCTTGCGGTGGAGCTTTGCTGCTTATGAGAGTAATCCTTCTGTGGTTTAACCTGCAGAGTAACTTAATGCATCTGCTTCAGTGTTCACAAACTTAATCTGTTTTTTTTTAATGTTGGTTTTCACAAATGCTCAAAGCTCATTTAAACCCTAGTGATGCAGATGCAGTTAGGAGGGGGAGGGTCAGTTTTATGCATTAACTGCTGATAGTGGCATCCCATTGGTGCAGGCCAGGTTGCCACAGAGCCTGCACAGTGGTTTCTGATTAATCATTAAGTATCACACTCTGAATTTGACACTTCCTCATCAGTCAAATGCAACAGAAGACTGTGTATGAACACTTGTTCAGGAATTTCAGGAGCTTCAGGAACTCAGAAGACACATGGTTAGCATTGCTGTAGTACAAGTAAAACCTGTTAAAATGTCTTTTTTCAAAGGTAAAGCAAGAAGGGATGAGTTGTGAGAACTGCTCTGGTTACAGGTTAGAAGAGGCTAGAAGGAATAGCGTGCGCTGCTCTCTGCTGCTTTTCAGTGAGCAGATTTTTTAGGCTCTAAGTAAGGTCATATTTAAAGATTATTTCTGTGTGCTGGTGTCAGTGCAAACTACCCCAGGAACTTGGCTGAGAGCATTTGTCCTGAGCCTCCATCTGATGCAAATTGAGGTGTGAACAGCTAGAGCTGTGTCCACAGGGCAGTCTCAGTGTTGCTGGGTTGAATGATTCCTCTTACTGGATGCATATTCCTGGGATAAAGCAGCCACAGCAAAACTGAAAGCAAGCCCTGTGTCTTTGTCTTTGGAGATAATGCAGCTTTGGCAGGAATGGTTACTTCCACCCTGTAAACCTGCTCCATCCCCTGAGGGAGGTGGCTGTGTTTGAATCAAGTTGTAAGGCTTAGTGCTAACCTAAGAAGGTCAATATATTCTTGCTGAGCATATCTTTAATGAATGGGTAAGTACCAAGTTTGATGTTTTACAAGGTTAAACCAGATAATCAGATGCCAGATAACTACTTAAGAAACAAAAGCTCTATGGTTGCAGTAAACTTATTTGTGAGAACTAAAATCCGGCATGTGGAAATCCTGATTAATTCTGTAAGAGAAGAAAAAGAAGGTACAAATCTCTCGTCCAGGAGTCGAAGAAATTCCGAATAAACTGTTTGCTTTCTGGAAAAGCAGACACTGGGGAAAAAAAGTGGAAAGGATGAAACTAAGAGTGGTGATGGAAGAATCCTTAAGCCTGGGGAAGAAAGAACTGCCCCAGCTTTCTGTTTGTGTGGGTGGCAAGGACCAGGGTTAGTGGTTTTTCTTGCTGTCCCATGTGTGATGCACATGGTGGTGCCTGTGGCTCCTCAACATGCTCTGCAGCAGAGTACACAGGATCTGCCCTCAGGCATGTGGGTAATGGTAGAACCTGTTCCCAGTAACTGCCTGTTCTGCTCCATGGGAGGAAGTCAAGTCAAGGTTTTGTTATTAACTTAAGTTTTTAAAAGAGCAGGACACAAACATCTCATCCTTGCTGCTAACAGTTTTACCTGCTTTTCCTCTAGTTCTTTATACTGATTTCCCTCCACATACACATGCTCATTTCAGCTGTTAGTTCTTTGGAGCTGGAAGTGCTTTCCTAAGGCTTCGAACAGTGCTTTGGAGCCTGGACATTCATAATGCATCATCTACCTATTGGTGTAAATAATAGAATGGTCCTAATTGCCAGGTGTAGTGTGGCATCACAAATACAGGTCTTCCTGCAATTGTAAGCAAATACATCAAGTAATTAAGCAGCTTTATATGTCTCTAATTTCAAGGATGCCTGTCACACCCATTGTTTTTGAGAGGAAAATATTTACATACATTATTAGCAATCTAATAGCTTTTTAGGCCAGCATTGAATACACTGAAAAATGTATTGAGCCTTCTCTATAAGGCATCAGTTGTAGTTACGTGGTTTAGCATTTGATGTAATCATTGGTATCTTGTGATCTGGAGTATTTGTCCTCCTTCACAATTTTGAACAAAGCTAGGAGAATCTTATATGACTGATACCATATCATGTGTATGTCTGACCAAGATAGGTAACAGGCTTCCAAAGACTGCAGAAACAAGAGGTCATTAAGGTAATCTACTCCTTAAAGGATGGGGGAAAAGAGGGAGGGAATAGATAGATAAGCAAGATCTAAGCCTGCCTATACTATCTATTTCAGTATAAGGGGCAGAGAGCTGAGCAAAACTGGTAGCAGTGCAAGCAACTCTGCACCAAGTAATTAACTCTCTTGAGGGAGGATGAGTGTATTTTACCTTCAACTGCATTAAAAATTCAGATTGTCTTGTTCCGTAAATAAAATTTACCCAAGACTGCTCTCTTGTGCTGAGGGCAACTGCTGTAAAATACTCCTGTTGGAAGCTCGCTGTTTTTCTTCATCTGGGCAAGGGGCCCTGTACAACTCTCTTGCTGGGAAGGATGGATCAACTGTGCTAACCCTGGAGCGGCATTTGCTGGCATGGGCCAGAACTGTGCCAGGTTTATTCCACCAGTGTAGAGGCACTGTGTTGGGATGCCCAGAACCTCTTCTTAATTTGCTGGTTATAGATTCAACCATAACCCAGCAGGCTCTTCCCTTCCACTTGAGTGCTCAGGCTGCAGTGTGAGAGAAGCCTCCCTCTTCATGTGGCACTGTAATGGAGAGTGGTTTAGAGGTGCCTGTTTAGTCACGATGCTCTCCCTCTTTCCGAGGGCAATGTTAGCTGGGGAAACAAAATCCAAACCCGCTTGTGCTGCAAGGGGTCCAGGATGTGGATCTCGTATTCCTCAGCACCTGGTTGGAGCAGCTGGTTATGGAAGAGGTCAAGAAGCTGCTTTTCTTAACTGCTCCCAGGCATAGTGTAACTTGAGGCCCTCAGGTTACAGTGGCTTGACTGCTGTTGGAGAGCACAGTCCAGGACCTAGAATTGCATGAATTGGTGAGTAAGACTGGTATTTCACATCAGGAAGCAAACATTTAATTGAAATCATTTATTTTAGCCATGCTGCCTATTTGCAAATTAATGTTTTCATTAGGGTAAAAAAAAGGTTATGGGTGTCACTGGTTATGAGTAATCACTCATACCCTCAGAAAAAAATTACAGCTTGCTCGCTGCAGGTTTTTCATCATCCACAAAATAATGAAATCTTGCTACATGTAATTTTTCTCTGGCAATTTTCTGAAGGTTTGCTAAAGAAAAAAGTACCTCTTTGCCTCCCACAGTTTCCCCCTCCTTGTATCATTTAAGGTAGGATTCACTGATGTGCAGTCAAACCAAGGCTCTGTGTACTGCCACCTTAGTCTCAGCTGTTCAGAGGGTAGGGTTGGAGAGTGGGGGAATTTGGGATTTTCATGGCTAAAAACATTCCTACAGTCTGCTGGATCTATAAGGGGAAAGACTGTAGTCAAAATATCTCCTGCCTGCAGAATGAGATGGTTTATAGAAAGGGATCATGAAGCAACTGAGGAATTGCCCAGCTGCTTTGATCAGTAGAGCTCTTGGGCCAGGCACCTGCCTCCCCATGTGGTACAAGGGAAGCCTGTGTCCAGGAAAAGACTTAAGTGTTGAAATCAGAATGAAATTTTGGACTCAGCTCCTCTTTAAATCTCATATTTTGGAGGCCTAAATTCCCATGCACCTTGGTAACAGTTTCCTCCCTGTGCCTGACAGGCATTTGGAAAGAAGGAATTCTTCTGCCTAAGTCACGGATAGAAGCTCCCTTGGAGAGAGCTTCTTCAGAGCTTCCTGAGTTTTTGAGAGGGCTCAGGAAACAGGCCAGCCAAATGCTTGTGGAGCTTCCTCGTGCGTCAGCTGCAATCATAACTAAGGCAGTCTGTCTGCCTTAGCCAATACCACTACCAGCCTCCCCGGGGAGAAGTCGCAGGAGGGCAAAAGTGGTGTGGTCACTTCATAGCAAGGCACTGACTGCCCTGGAAAGCTGCAGTGTGCACATCAAGGAGCAGGGAAAGTGTATCTATTTGCCTCACCTGGAACTGGTAACAATTTTACTGTGCTCTCATCTCAGTCCAAAAGTTGCCATAAATCAAGTTCCCCTCCCTGGCCTCAGAAGGTGAAACTGAATCAAAGCAGCAATAGTGTTACTAGAATGGAGTATGTGTCATACATCCTACACATGAAGGGACCAAGGAAGAACACGAGTAGCAGTTTATGTGCTAACACAGCACAGAGGATCTCCACAGGCTGCTGCTGTGACACAGAGCTTCCCGTGCTAACGCAGGCCCTGGTAATGGGGAGCGTCTCACAGGAAGAGCCATCAGCAGGATGAGCTGGGAGCACAGCTGCTTCCCAACCCGCAGGGAGCTGAGCATCGATCTGCGGGAGCCCTGAGGAAAGCTGGAAGCCCTGCAGCCAAGTCATGGTTACTCAGAGGTGTAATGAAAGACTGAGAGGTCACTGGAGTAAAAATCTGAAGAGGAAGGTGAGCAGTAGGAAAGTGTTTGCATCGTTTTGTGGGTACCAGAATGGGCATGGAGGAGCTGAGGCTCAAACACCCCTGAGGAAGTTGGTGATGTGGCCAGCTACCTACCCCAGATCTAGCCCCCATCTGAGCAGAGGATGTAGCAGAGATGGAGACAGACTCCCTCAGCAAGGATGGAATGCACAGAAGAGGCTGAAGAAAGCCCCGTTTCTTCCCCATCCTGAAAAACTGAAATTTGATTCTCTTAGATTGCCCCAGTGTATTAGTCAGGTTGGTAACAGCTCCACTCACAAGTAGTCACCTCTCACAGAGCCCACTGAACAGTGGGGTCCCAGACTCATTTCTCAAGCCTTCAAGGACACCCACCTCTCTCCTCCACATAGAGCCCTGCGTTGGCTGTAGGGCCAACCTTCATGAGGTGCCCAGTGTTTACACACCAGCTCTCTGCCTGGGTTAGACAACCCTTCCCCCCCAGCCTTTCTGTATGCGTCAGGCTGAAGGTAAAGGAGAAATAACTACCAACACATCCTGAGACACTTCCTATTTCAAAACTGTTTTGTGACTGGTAAACTGTGGTTGGTGCTTCCTCTTTTGCAGAGCAAGTGCACTCTGCTGCTGCTGCAGCACGTCCTGGCCGTGACACCATCTCCTCTGTAGGTGCAAGCCTCACTTCAGGAGCTGGGGGCTCCCTCAGCCCATCTCGTGGCTTCAAATCTAATCTCTGAGCCCCTGATGCTGAGTTTGGGGGCTCATCTCCATGAAAGTCTTGCCCTGGCTCTGTGCTGAGTGTTCATCAAAGGAGCATGATGACCTGACTCTGTTTTTTGTATTTTTGCCTTCTCCGATCTCCTTTCTATGGGGAAATTCTTTAGACAAGGCCACCTCTGGTCTACGTTTAGAAACACCATAGGTTTGAGGTCAAGAAACTGTGATCCTTGTCTTTAAAGGAGGGCTGCGACCCTGTGTGCTGTAGAGCCAGGCTGCCCTTCGGAGCCGAGTCAGCAAGTACCAAGAGGCTGCTAGCCTTTTACATGCCCTGGGGCTTAACCATGAGAGCAAATTCCCCCGGAAGGTTTCTCAACCAAAACGTATCGTGATGCAGATCTGACAGCAGATGGCACCGCTGCCTCCCCGCGGGCAGGTTCAAGCTGCCCACACAGGGCGAGGAAGGGCAGACGCTATTTACAGCTCACCACTCCTCCTGGAAGAGCAAGGACTCCTACAAGACGTTGTCTAACAGGCATGTGACCTGTGGCTACGCAGGACTTCTGCGGCTGCTGCTTGAGTCAGGGCAAGGAGGAACGGCAGGAAAGCTGCTGACACAGAAACCATTCTGTTTTACCCAAGGGAAATAAGAACTGCCCAAGGGATTTCCTGCCTTTTGCAAAGGTTCGGGGTGTCCCGTCAGCGGGTCCAGGGGTGCGTACTTGCATTCGCACCGCGGCGCTGCAGGGCTCTTCCACGCTGCGACCCCATGTCACAGCAGCACCTGGGCTGCCCTGGGCCCTGCTCAGCAAGCGCTGGGGTGTTGCTGGGCGGCTCTTCGGCTCTGTGGCTACGCGGGTCAGTCCGCTGTTGCACAGCCCTGGGCTGCCCAGCCACGAAACCTCCCTTGCATTTTGCCATGTGTGCTGCCCGCGGGCTTGGGTCTAAGTCCACGTGAGGGCTCGGAAGGNAGCGGGTCCGGGGGTGCGTACTTGTGTGTGGACGGGTTCATCTCTTGCGTTCGCACCGCGGCGCTGCAGGGCTCTGCCACGCTGCGACCCCATGTCACAGCAGCACCTGGGCTGCCCTGGGCCCTGCTCAGCAAGCGCTGGGGTGTCGCTGGGCGGCTCTTCGGCTCTGTGGCTACGCGGGTCAGTCCGCTGTTGCACAGCCCTGGGCTGCCCAGCCACGAAACCTCCCTTGCATTTTGCCATGTGTGCTGCCCGCGGGCTTGGGTCTAAGTCCACGTGAGGGCTCGGAAGGAGATGGAGAGGTGTTTCTTTTTCCTGTGTTGATCAGAAACATCTGCCCTCCATCTCCAGCGTCCCTGGGCACTATCTATGGGGAAGGGGGTGTGAGGAGGACAAAAGCAATTTGCAGCTGCACATCCCTCCCCAGCCCTCCTCAGCACAGGGCAAACCTCAGCTCTCCTGGCACTGCGGGAGCTGCGACGCGGGGTCCCAGAGGCGGAGCAGGGCGCAGGATTTAGGCTGTTGCAAGTGCCAGGACTAGCTGAGAAAGCATCTAAGCATGCTAGAGCCAGTGGGAGAGGGGCAAAACAAGGAGCAGATGAGAATGTGAGGAGGGATGTCCGTTGTAGGTACAAACCTCAGTGCCTGCGTGGAAAGGGAGCAGAGGAAAGAGCTCGTGCTGTGTCTTACTACACCATCCCTGTTACCCTCAGCCTCCCTCCCGCAGGCTGGAATTGCAATAAAAAGTTTCCCCTTCCCTCTAGCCCTACCTGCTTGTGCAGATTTGCCACACACACCTATTTGGGAAAACATGTGCATGCACATGCATGTGTGCATGTTTAACAGAGCAGGGCTTGGTGCAGAAACATCATGAAATGCCAAATGCAACTTCTTTTCCAATTAAAACTCTTGACCTAAAAAACAGGCAGGTCTGAGAAGCAGGAATGCTGCGTATTGATCAGTCAGTAATAAGCTATTGCTGAGCTGTCTACATATGATGTGAAAGCACCAGAAATTTAATGACCTTTAGCTAAAACAAGTTAATGATTTTTCTCCTGACCTCACAGGCGCTCTGTTGTCTGCCCTTGGGCTACAGACGGCAATTTCAAAATCCCGCCTTACCGGGGAGAGGGAGCACGAGCTGGCTGCAGTTCTAACCCTCACCAGTCCCTTCCTGGAGGAACTGTAGAGGAATGAGCTATGTCTCCACGTGTAAATTATGGTGCTTTTCTTTCATAACGTGGGTCAGACGCTTGGACTTGCACTGCCTTGAGCACTCCCAGCCTTGGGAGGCGAGTGTCCTCTAACACCAGCCAGCCGTAACATGTTTAATGGGGGGGTTGGAAGTGCCCCTGTGCGCAGAGGAGATGAGAAGCTGGAAATCCCAGGGCTCAGCTGCCAGCGGCAGTTCTGTCCAGGTTTGCACAGTTTGATCCCATTCTCTTTCCTCACAGTCGCAAAAACCTCAGACGATTCCTTGCTGCATGTGCCTTCCTCCGCAGGGCAAAAGTGACTCTAAGCAAATGATGCAGTTTAAACCTGGGCTGTGCCAGGAACCCCTCATACTATGCAGAATGGAATAATAATAATAACAACCCTGTCTCACAGGGTAGTTGACACTTGAGGTAAAAGCGTCACTAGAGGGGGCTGTGTGCGCGCTCCTCAGCCGCTCTGTGCCGCAGGCGGGAGCGCGCCGCTGCCTCTCGCGGTGCCCCGGCGCCGCGCAGCCCCGCACCAGCCCGCGCGCGGGACGGGCTGCGGCTCACAGCTGCGCGGGGCCGGAACACGCACCAGGGCAGGGAAGGCACCAGAGACACTTCTCTGTCTGACACCTCCTAGTGAGGGACTGTCTGGACGCCCTGCAACTGTGTCTCAGCAGAGCTCACAAGTCCATACAAATGTGTGCGCTGGAAAGCAGAAGGGGCGACGGGGAAGGGAAAGGTCCACTTTTCTTCCCAGGTACCGGTGCTGCTTGGCTGTCATGGGCACTGCAAGGTCCATGGGCCCTGGGAAAGGCACTGGCAGAGGTGCCTGTCCTTGTGGCCTCACGTAGAAGACATTCTCACAGCAGCAGGAGGGCCTGCGTATTGGATCCTGCCCTTGTTGTTACTGATGCATTTTGGGGGTAACCTAATCCCACTCGCCTTCCCGTGGGATTGCTTGTGCTCACAGCAGGCCAGAATCATCAGCTTCTCATTTCTCCTCCCATTATCTTCTCTTTCTTCTTCCCTTTGGAGAGTCCCTGGGCATGCCCTGCCTTTATTATGTTGCCTATACAATGTTTATGAAGACCTTCCAAGCTCAAGTCACACAGTATCAAACTGCTCCTGAGACACACAACAAGTCCAAGGCACTCTATCTGAAGGCTGTAAAAATAACAGATTTTGGCCAAGTCCAGAGGGGCCATCCCAGGGATAAGGCAACAGTCTCCCAGATCTGGTCCACTATGTGTGTTCCAAAGTGAACTTTGGAACTTTGGTCACTGACTTCAGAAAATTTGGGTCCGAAGTCTCTTACAGATCCATGGCAAAACTATAAAACTATAAAAATAGCTTGCCTTGGAATATGCACAGGTACAATGTAAAATGGTTCACTGCTAGTATTGGAGAAGAGTTTGATAAAGGTCTTCAATCTATCGCTGAAGGAAACACAGGGTCAGCAAGTAACTCCTCCAGTTTTACTTAGGGCTGGGTCTGCCTTTTATTTTGCTTTCACTTCGTATGTATTAATTGATATGAACCAGACCAGTCTGAGCTGAAAGCACTTTAAGAAAGATAAAGCGATCCAAATACCCCAGCAGAGCCACAAGCTGCCCAAAAGAGCAACACAACCTAAGAGACCTCGTATTTCATAATTATTTTATCCCATCTCCACTGCTATTCCATCCCCCTGCTATAATCCAGATCCCTTTCACAAAGCACTAGAGTCAGGCTTCAGACTGACACATGAAGGCTCTGCGGCAGGATGATGAGCAGGCGTGGAAATAAAAGGGAAGCCTTCCAAATTTAAACACGTCCCTGTAAACCTGAACGAGGCGAAGTCCTTTGCCATAGCGAGGGCCACTGCAGCAGTCACAGGCAGTACAACTACAGTAGAGGGGAAAAATAGTCAGAAACTGTGCATCGTGCTTTGAAAACTATATACTCAGCCTTGGCAGTTCAGCTTCCTCACTGACAGTGCAAAATAAAAAATTATCTGGCCTCAAAGTGGTCATGGTTCCGGAGCGGAGAAGGAGCCTGAGCTTCCTCATCTCCGCTTCAGCGCAGGGCAACTCTATTCCAAAGACTCACCAAATCATTATGGTTGGAAAAAAGACTTTCAAGATCACCGAGTCCAATCGTAAACCCATCACCTCCAGATGGAATTACAGTTCTGCATTGGTACTCTAGCCTGAATGCACAGTCTGCATGGCACGGATGCATCAAAAATAGGAAGATGTGCTGAACTTTAAGGGGAAGGAAAGGGAAAGAAGGGAGAAATTCTGCAACTTCCAGAAATGGAATGGACATCCTTTTTGTCTCATCCGTAAGCTTCTGGTCAGTGTCGCTTCTGGACAGACTTGCTTGATACCTGGCAGAGCACAAAGCTCCAGCACACGGCTGATCCGGAGGACAAGTGGTCGTATAAAATTCTAGCAAGGTTAAACAGAAGGCAGTATTTGCACACAGCCTCTGATAAACCTCACTTAAGTGTAGATTTTAACATTCACTCAGACACATACACTCAAAATCTGAACTGAGTGTACCCGCATGGAGACACCGAACATCCTGTCACAACACACCACTGAGGAACACTGATTCAACACGAAAGAGTCAAGTGCGAACTACGACACTATTAATCCTTGCAGAATTACAAGGGGCAAAATGCACGTATTTCTTGCACACAACACTTGTGTGAGCCAAGGGGTTGAGGCACACTGCATTACTTACTCGTCTAGTATTTTTTTAATATCTTCTGAGATGTCAGTGTATCTTTCCCTTAGATTATTTCTGGAGAAGCAAAGGGCAGCCAGATGAGTGAGCTTCTGAGGCTGGTTCTGATTCTGTTCATTCCATAACAAGGGATGTATGAAGCTATTTTCTATTCTGAGATATTTTAATGGAAGATTCAAAAGTCCAGATGGCAAAGCAGACAGTTGGTTCCCTTCAATGTTCAAGATTTCAAGCTGTCTGTAATTTTAAGGACCACTAGACATTTACAAACTGTTCAGACCATATCCTACCTTGACTATGGCTATATAATTTCCTAACTCCCATTTAATGAACAATTTCACCAAGATTACACGTATTTATAAAGAGCTATGTGTTTCTTACAGTGCATTTTAAGCAACTATACACACAGTATTTTTCAATTATTACTTAAATGATTGAGTTATCTTTAAAGATGGGGCTTGGTGCTTCTAAATGTCTTAGACATGTACATAGGGAACATCAACATTAAGGGCAAAAGAGTAACAGCCTCATGTACGAAGGATTCCTTTTGTACAGTTTCTATGGCATGTTGCCTGTAGAACTGGGTTTTAGTTCTTACCTCACTAACATTTCACACTTCTTTAAAAGAGCCATGAATGGTACATTGTCTCTTTGCTCATCATACAAATCAAGTATATGGGCAAACAGATGGTCCAAATGAGAGAATGATCACATTTTTCATGGAAAGATTTGACTTACAGCTATCCTCAGGATACCTATGGATATTGGCTGGCTCTATCCACAGCTGCTTCTGGTATGCAATCATCATTATTGTTTCTGTTTCCATGAGCCTCCCACACAGGACAGGATTAAGAAGGGAGAAGGAGAGGGTGTTGTGAATCTTCCCCATGTATTCACTGATAAAATTAGTATCAAAATGTGGCCTACAGAATTATGAGGTAGAGATATGTTTTCACATTGTGTTGCTTATATACCTGAGCTTCTTGATGTCATTGTGGATAAAGGTAATGTCATTATAAGCGATGTCCAGATGCTGGAGATTGTCTAACAAGAACAACCTGCAGTAAAATAAAACAGAATGAGGAGTTAGAAAAACAGATGATGGAGAATCATAGAACAACTTAAGTTAGACAGGACTTCTGTAGGTCATCTAGTCCAACTCTAGAGCTCAAACCATTCTGCACTAACCACGACACAGTGCAGAGGTCTTTATTTTTTACTTCATAGGAAAATGCATCATGCCTTCATATATTTTTAGCATCCAAAAGAGTGATTCAGCTCTGGCATGTGCTAAAATGACCTCTGGAACTACCTATTTCTCCCCATTCAGTGTGGATGCTGGTCATGCTGCCTCAGTTAAGTACCTAAAGCGAGGGGGGTGAAGCCAGGTCTCAGCATCCCAAAGCACTCTAGGAATGGACTTCTTATGCTTCTGTGCCCCAGCACCTCAACAGAAAAATCATGTTTCAATGTACTACCTATTTTTAAAAATGCTGATTTTTACTGCTATACAGAGGCAGCTAAAGAAAGGAACAGACTGTAGAGACAAACTATTTTTCCTCAAGATGTTTTTAGCTAAAATGTGTGTTTACTGCAAATGAGCTACAGCTGACCACACACGTAGTGAAGATTCAATAGGAGTAGCAGAGATTCAATATAATGTGGTGTTTTAGCAAGCATAATAATTAACTGTTTCAGTATTCCTCTCTTCTGCTACTACTAGAAAATCATTTCGTTTGAGTTCATGGCATGGCCAGAATGGAAAATAGTGAATGATTAGAATGTAGGTCAGGAGAAAAATCCTTTTTTATGATTAGATATGTTGCAGTTCCCTCAATTAGTAAAACATATCTTACCCATCTGGAAGTTCGGAGAGCAAATTGAAGGAAATGATAAATTTCTTTAGTGTTTTCAGTCTGGAAATATCATTAGGAATCTCCCTGATAGGATTGTTTCGGAGTACCAGAACTTGCAAGGTTTTGATGTTAAGCACCTGAGGAGGGAGGGGAACAGGTAATGGAAATAGCAGCAGTTTTCACCATAAAACATACAGGATTCTGCATTTTTAGAATTAATAAGCTCTGCTGCAAGAACTGGAAAATAAATACAAGATTATCTACAGTAAGTACAGGATATGCAGATTAATGCCATTTACTGTAAACATTACTGCAGTTGTTCATGAGATATAGTTAACAATAACTTGTATCACAATATTTTGAGTAAGAATTGCCAGCAGGGCTGCTAGTGTTCTTGAGTGTTAAAGATGGTCCAGCATTTCCCTTTACAAGACTCTTTTTGCTCCTGGTGTTGCATCCTAACTTTTAACTTTTTGACTTGTAATTCTCTGTTCCTAAAATGTCTGCTTCAAAAATGTTTAACTGTATGAAAGTAAATCATAGAAAATATTTTGTCTGGTCTGCCTTAGATTCCAAAACTAGCATGATGAATCTTCCTGCTTTTGAAAAGGCTACTGCAATGCTTTTCAAACCATGGATTAAAATCACAAAAAGACTAGAGTAAGTTTTCAGAAAGAGAGACTGCTAACTGCTAGGAAAAGCTTAAGTACCTGTATTTAAGCTACTCATTCCACTTTTTAAGCTGCTATGCTGTTGGCTGCATAAAGATGGTAAGTAAGGGTAGGGGAGAAATCACACTTCTGAGGAGCTTGAGAAGCACTTTAACTCTTTAGCTCAGGAGTTCTGTGCTCGTGAGAAGACACGTGAAGGTGTCTGAATGTGAGTATGAATGAGAGCGGGGCTGGACTAACCACCTCCAGAGCTCCCTTCCAGCCTGCATCACTCTGCAAGCAGAAGTGGTCAGAGCACAGCCACGGCCCACACAGACCCATCTCTGTGAACCATGTAGCTACCATTGCATCAGCTGGCATGATGGCTTGTGTGTTTTCCCCTGTGAATATTCCTTAAAATAGGGATTAAGGAAAAGTCCATGGGCCACTAAGATCAATGCATCTGCTGACATCCTCAGGAAAATCTGCTTCTGTTTGCCCCAGTTGCAAGTGTTTGAAAACAGTAGAGTCTGTCATTAAAGTTTTAGATGTTGGTAGCTACTTATTCCTAGTGATTCTGTCCTCTAATTTGGATTCTCCCAGAAACTGCAGGTCTTTAGCTGCTGTTCATCGTGTTGCCTTCAGGTCTGAACACCTTAAGTGAATTAGGCAGCCTGAGACCACTGTCTTAGGGGGAGGAGACGGATAAGGGAATGCCCTTGGGAGCTCTGAGCTCATGGACAGGAACATGGGAGGGCAGCAAAGAAGACTCCATGATTCTTACTAAATCCCAGAAAAAACAAACGAACCAAAAAGAGTAAAGAAGTTTTAGGAAAGTAGAGAATACTATTTTTTCCCTTCTCTTTTAAATATCTGTGCTGTGACATTTGCGTCTCTGATTAAACCATGACTCCTTGAATGTTACTTTTTGTACCTGAACTGGACAATATCAGCCTCACATCATTTTTAGTGGAGTCATGGAAAATAAGCAGCAAGTACTCACCTCAACAGGAAAGAAGAATAAATTATTGAATGCCAAGTTAAGGATGACCAAAGTATCCATTAAAGGAGTCAGGTCTGGAAGGCTAAAGAGAAAGTAAGCCTGAAAGATACATAAAAAAACAAGTCAGCAGCATTAAAAATAACATAAACACAATCTTTTCATTTAAATTATGACCACTTTTAAGACCAGTTGCTAAGGACTCACAGTTCCAAACACCATCACTTGATCTGCCTGTGAATGGAGGAGATACCTTAAGCAGTGCCAAAGACACGCCCAAAGGCCATATTAGCAACTAAAAGACCAGCCCATCTTGCCCTTAAAAACCCTTCACTGCTCATATGCCTTTCCATCCTAACCAAGTAACTGCTCCTCTTTCTAAAGGGTGGACTTTCTGCTCAGAGCTAGTAAATGTATCCTCTCAGGGAGCAGTCCCTGGCCACAAGCAACATGCTGGAGAGTGTATTTGCACACTGCCTGGACTTACCTGCGTGAGAGAAGGCTGCGTATAGAGTGTATAGCCCTCGGCCATGGTTGTCTCCTCTGCTGTAATGCAGAATTACTGTTTTGCACGTAAAAATATTGTTTTATTTTCATACTTTTCCTGGTATACAGTAAAGCATATCTACATAGCATATACTACATACTAAATTAACTGTAGTCATATCAAATCTATATGTTAGAGTTAAAATACAGTACAGTATAAAAGTTATGATAAACTACTACACAGCGCATCTACACAGGTATCAATAAGGAGGACTGTTATAATGAAATGAGACTTAAATGTGGCACAGGAATGTAGGATTTCCATCCAATCCTGGAGTCTTGGTTTTGCAAGAAAAAAAATGCTTCATTTGAAGATTTCCCAGGGTAGTAGCAGATGACTCAAGTCACAGATTAAACCAAAATTTTCAATGTGACATTAAAAAAAAAAAAAAACATGCAAATACAAAATCAAAGTTTATCTGGAAAAAACAATGTATTTTTTATAAAAATCTCCAAGTCCTGGTCCTCGTCCTGGTCCTGGAGAAGGGAGCTAGCAGTCCATAGGCTTGGAGCAGAGGCTGTCTCTGACTTTCTTCCCTTCTCCAGAGAGTGCTCTGGAGCTGCAGCTCTGGGCTCTGGGTGCAAGGGGAGGCACAGGCAGCTCTTCAGCCATGTTCCCCAGGCCAATAGATTTCCCTTGGTTCATCCAAGGAAGACATAGTGTGCTAGATGTTTCCGGTCTGATGATAGCGACACAAAAGCTTAAAAACAGCAAATTTGGGGTGGTTTTTCTCTAACAACAACAGATTGTGGTCATAAATCACTTAGTTAAAGAATTGCTTTGCCTAGAGCTTGTAATTATGTCTTCAAGCACAGAAGCATGACTTACTGCAGTGCTGCATGAAAACCTGTTTTCCTGTCTAACACATTTCTGATGAGGAAAAATATGTCTTGTTCCTAAAAGTCAATGAAGTCAATTGACAGTAACGTCAAACACTAAGGATTGTTTTAGACTGGGCAAATTGAAATACATGGACAATTTAGGAACATTGTGTATTATGATTTAAACTTTTTATGAATCAACCTTTCTGTTTTAATAAATAAGCCAACATTTCAAAGGGGAGGTGTTTTAAACAGAAGATGTGTTTTGCAAAATATAAATAAAGACAAAATATAAAAGGACAATTGAAGGTGTTAATAAATTTTCTAATTCAATTTCACTGGAAAAATTTGCGCTGTTTTTTAATGGTGGCCAAAAAGTAGGTGGAGCACCAGAATACATACTCTGAAATGAGGCCTCTCACCTGTTTTCATTTTGTTATTACAGTTTTGCAGAGCACTGGGTATTTTTCCTGCAAGTTCTTCACACACAGCTCTGCACTACCATGCAGCAGACCAGCACATAGCTGACCCATATTTCTGGAATTTCTGGACACAGTGAGTTTCCAGGCACAGAACCCTAACCTCAACAAAGGATCAGGTCTCTCAGTTCTTCTACAGATAAATGAATGCAACATGATAAATCACCATTGATATTATTGGAGGCTTCAGCAAAATTGCAGAGATCATTAGATGTTCCATGAAGATGTAAGCCTCATCAATACTGTATATTAAAGTTTCTCAAATAGCAATGAGGAAACTCTAACAAAAAAAAAAGTCAGCTTGTCCCTGAAAAGGAAGCAACATAATCACAGCAGCACAGTACTGTTCATAGGCTGAGCATGGCTTATGGATGTGTGTGTCCTGAGCTGCAGTGCAGTAAAGAAGATTGAATCAAGAGTCTTTAGCATGTGGCAATACCAGATTGACTGTGAAACTGGTCTCTCCCCAGTAAGACTGCTCAAAAAGTGAGAAAAATGACAACAGTGCCAGCCAAAAAATTCTCTTAATGAACACTAGGTAAAGCATAAATAGAATAGGTAGAATAGGAAAGAAGGAGAGGTCATTTGAGGATCTAATCAAGAGTCTTTAGCATGTGGCAATACCAGATTGACTGTGAAACTGGTCTCTCCCCAGTAAGACTGCTCAAAAAGTGAGAAAAATGACAAGAGTGCCAGCAAAAAAATTCTCTTAATGAACACTAGGTAAAGCATAAATAGGTAGAATAGAAAAGAAGGAGAGGTCATTTGAGGATCTTGGGTCTCAGAAGGTAGTGAAGAGTAGCTTCATTGAATTTGGGTGCTTCAGAGGTGATTTGGGCAGCTGAAGAGTTTATATATCACACACTATCCAGCAAAAAAAATAAAAAATTCTATAAATACTCTTCTCTATACCGACATGAGAGTATTGTTGGCAAGAAAGTGAAAAATCAATAATTATCTTTTTATAGTACTCAGAAAGAGAACTTGAAGCACTGTTTGCTCACGATAGTGGTTCTGGTATTTCCATCTTTGTCATTGCCAGTTTCCATTTTGGTGAGGTTTTTTCACAAATGGATAATGAAGTGACATAATCTGCTTGATTTAATAATGAAACATCTTACACATATGGTACCAAAGAATCTCCAAAAAATAAAAATTGAATGGACAAAATTTGTACCAACTGCTCCTGGTAAACAACATGGCTTCTTACTGTATCTTGCAAACACAGTCATATTAGAGCACAACATTTTCAGATACAGAGAAGCTCACTGTGAATATTGATATTTCAAAGCTTTTCTAGGTGACAGAACAAGAAACAAAACCAATAACATCAGTTCTTTCAAGATTACATTAAAAGAGATTAAACACTTAATGTTGTTTTATACACAGCGGATTCCCTTAGGTCTGAGATGCACTTAAAGCAGAATGTATCCAGCTGTGCAATTTATATCATACATACACATATGTATGTGTAAGTAAATAAAGAATAGAGTTTATATTTTAAGAACTAGCTATTCTTGATGTTGAAAACAAACCAAGTCCAATTACTCCCCAAATCCCTAATCATCCTCTGACTTCATGTATTTCTTATGAGATACTAATGTCCTCATCATTTCTACCTCCACAGAGGGTTCTGTTTATCCAGATATCAGTTCCTAGTGCAATGAAAGCCCACAGCAGGCCGTGGGGTGAAGGCTACAAGCCATTTATATAAAGGTGTCTTAGAAAACCATTTCCTTATGCTAGCTGCCTTGCAGGAGGACAGACAGGTAGATTCAGGCAGAGCTCACATGGGAGCTTCCTTTGGCTGAAGCCTTCTGAAGCTCCTTCAGGAAGGAGACTACAACTGCTGGTCCAGACCTCTCAAGGGGCTAAGTTTACATTAGTGGGGCAGACTTCCTGAAACCCAAACTTTAAAATCTCTGGCCTCTTACAAAAAGCAAAAGGCACATTTTCCCATTCTCTGAATCTCACCACATTTATGTGTTGTACTGATGTAATTTAGGTTTAATTACAAACACACTGACAGGAGGAACATTGCTGAGCAAGCACCATACAAATTTTGCAGGGCCTATCAGAAAGAAGATGACACAGTAATAGTACAGAGGAAATAGGGAAAGAAGGCAAGAAGAAAGGAAACAAGAAACAAACAATGGAGATTTTAAAGCCACAAAACTGCCAAAGAAAAGCTCATAAACCAGCTATTACTACAGTTACTCTAACTTTTGGAAGAAAGCTGCTATTAATTATTAACCACAGCAATATGAACACTGCATCTTTAAAGACTATACCTGAAGGTTAAGAGCAAGCTTCTTGTACAATAGGCAGCGCAATACTTCTAGCTGGGACCTTGACATCAACTCTTCCTCTTGCTCACTTACTGTAAACTGTAAGCTATTTTTCCAAATATCATCCAAACTATTGCCATCAGGACCACCTCTGGACTCTGTAACTTAAAAAACAAAAACAGGCATTATAAAATTTCTTAAGGAAAAGCAAACATTAGAAAATAAAAAAATGAAAATGCAAATGTCCTAAATCTATTCCTTTAGATTCTCTGGATTCTCTATTACATACTCAGACAAAACTCTCATGGACTAACCAATTAACTTGTGAGTATCTACATAAAGATTGCTGGTTCTTTATAAACATTTTTTTTTCTGATGTCAAAAGAAAAAGACTTTATGTGAAGAAGAAAAGGGTCCAGGGATCAGAGATGGATTATGGTCTACAATTTCAACTATTTTGCTAATGCAACAGCATGCAGTGGTTATAGTCCCCTCTCTCTACAGGTGGCATATCTGAGAAGGTGCTTTCCATAGCGTCATTTCATGACTGTTGTCCCATGCTGTACACCTAGTTTATCTCACCAAAGTGATTTATACCTCCTGTTCCTACCTTCTTCTTCTTCTTCATATTCAGCTGGAGTTAAGTAGTGCACAGTATCTGATTTTTCTTCGTCTTCTTCTGGTGAATCACATTTTCTCATTTTCTCTTCCAAGGCCATTTCTAAGGAGAAAACATACCAGAAATAAATAACTTCTTCATATATAATGCTCATGTCACTCTGAATCTTATGCACAAGGGCCCTATATGTTGCTCAACCACAGCAAGACAAATCTTAATATAACAGCTTAATTTTATGCCTCTTCTTCCACAGTTTTTCAAAAAAGACACAGAATTTCTGAATAATTCGGACTGGAAAGTATCTATGGGAAGTCACCTAATCCAAATCCCTGTTCAAGGCTCTTCTAGATCAGGTTGCTCAGGAACTTGTCCTGTTGGATTCTGAATAGCTCCAAGGATGGAAAACTCCATATTCACTCTGTGCAACCTGTGCCAGTGTTTGACCAATCTCCCAATAAAAAGTTTTTCTTTGTATTTCATCAGAATTTCCCACGTTCCAAATTGTTACTGTTGCTGCTGATCTTATCACTGTGCATCTCTGAGAAGAATTTGGCTCTCGTTGAAGATGGCTGCAGGATCTCCCACTACCCATCTCTTCTTGAGGTTGAACTACCTCAGCTCTCCTGCTCCTTCCCTGTATGTTGTGGTCTCTAGCCCCCTGACAACCTGTCAATATCTGTCTTTAACAGGAGACCCCAAAACTAGACAGATTAGTCCAGATGTTGTTTTGCAAGTGCCAAATAGTGGATAATAGTCACTTCCCTTGACCTGCTGGTCATACTTTTGCTTGTACAGCCCCATATGTAGGGAGCACTGCAAGGGGACACTGTTGGCTCATGTTCAAGCTGTCATTCCCTGGCATCCCAGACCTTTTCTGCAAAGCCACTTTCCAGAGAGGTGGCTCACAGTTTGTGTTGGTATATGAGTTTATTCTCTCCTAGGACACGAGCCTAAAATTCTGAAGTTTATCATGAAGATATTTATTCTGTCCACAATGCAGATATGAAATAATTTCATCAAAAAAAAAAAAAAAAAAGAGCATTCTTGGCTTTAGAATTTGAGCTTAAATGATAATATACTTGTCCAGTACCAGGAGGTGAACAAATAGCAGCTGTGTACACTGAACTTACTGGTTCCCTTTGTCAACTTCAAGTACCAACCTTTTCTCAGTCACAATCACCTTATCTCCATCTGCAGGATGAGAAACCAGGGCAGATCCTCAGCGCTGACCACAGGGAGCAACTGTGAGTTTCTCTGCTCAGAGCTGCAGGAGGCTTCCTGCTTTTCACAAAGTTCTGCAGTTGGCCGTGGGTATATAACATAAAGTGGGAGCCACCAAATGGCAATGCCAAATTATGTTGTACTGTAAATGGCCAAAAAGTAGCTACCTAATTTGTGCTTGATTTATTCCACCCATCTCAGATGTCTACCCTGAGCTTGTGATTAAGTGATTAACTTAAGAAGGGAGATGAAGTTAGATGAATTACCTCTTTAATGCTCTAGATGGAGTTTGGCTTGCTGTAACGGAATGAAGTGGTTTGCTAACTTTATAGATTTTTTTTAGAAAAAAATTTGGGCAACACAGAGATAGGAAGAAGGGATGTGCCTGACTAAGAAACCTAAGGAAATGGGACAACNTCTAGATGGAGTTTGTTGGCTTGCTGTAACGGAATGAAGTGGTTTGCTAACTTTATAGATTTTTTTTAGAAAAAAATTTGGGCAACACAGAGATAGGAAGAAGGGATGTGCCTGACTAAGAAACCTAAGGAAATGGGACAACATCTGCTACTCCCAACTCTGATGAACTCCCTGAAAGGGCCAGGAGATGCTGAGACATGGCTTCTAAAGAGATACTTTAGGTCTGTTACAGTCTTCCTCTTTCAGTGCTTCTGCAAAGATACTTCAAAGATGCCTCTAACAAAATGCCTTTCCAGTGGGATGAAACCTGAATGAGATGTTTTCACCTATTTCCCACATAACCATTTTTCAAATCCCTAATGACAGAGCAGCTTATTCCTGCTCATATAAATGGTTTGGATGAGCGGTGTGGCCAAATTACATGCAATCTGCAGGAAAAAAAAAAACATGTGGCAAGCTTACAGTGCTGTTTTTAGGCTCTCACGGGCTTGGGTAAATGGGACACATCTAGGCACAGAAACCCTACAAAGGGGTGTCCACCTTTGCATGCCATCAGAAAATCTGAATGCAGTTTTTCTCTTCTGGTAGGCAGCACGTCATATCTCACACTCTGAATACAGCAAAATGGAGCGGAGTGGCTGCCTTCTTAAAGCTGTTTCTACACTACAAACCCACACTTCAGCAAAGAGTTATCACAAAATCCCATTCTCTGTGCCTAAGTGATGAGGAAAGCACACACAAAACTGAAACGTGATAAACAGTTGAGATGATTGTTTTCATTTTTCACCTCATCATACATCGAAGTCCCATTTCCACCATGCAAGTGATTTCCAGTGGAAGTACAGTACATTTCCATACATCTGCTTCCAGACCACCACCACAGAGGCATGAGGCAAACACTTTTCCCATGACTTACAGAGTTACTTGCTAGCCAATAGTGGAGAAGTGAAAAGAATTCCAAATCCAAAACCTGGCTCTCAAAAAGGAAAAGGACTGAATTCACCCTCCTAAAATGGGTGCTTTTGGGAGCACCTGCATGTCCCTAAATTCAGACTTGCAGCCCAGCTTCACTCTTAATGCACTTGAAGATCACAGAAGTCCTTTCTCTAACACTGCTGTGCTATTTCTGGTTGGAGAAGCACTGAGAGCGGTGGGTTGTGCTGCAAATAGTTCTCTGGGAAGGTAGGACACACAACTCTGGTTTCAGAATGACTGAAGAGGAAGATGATGTATGGATGTGCAGGGGAAGGAGTAGACATTAGTATTATTTTAAACCTGCCTAACACAAGAAGCAGCATAAGGCACACGACATACCCTGTTAAAAGCCCGAGTTTAGAGAGACCTAACATAAGCTGATTCTCTCTCTGAATGTAGTTTTGCCACCAAAGTGCAAGCACCAAAAAGCCTTCTGCTCTGGAAGAGCCTTACTGTTCTTTAGAGCAAATGCTACTGGTGTTCAGCCCAGGAATTGGATTAGTATCATACTATGGGCAAAACACTGGGCTCACCCTGTTCTGATTCCCTACAAAAACGAAGGAAAGATAAGAACAGACCTAATGATGGGGTAAAAGAATAATGATTTTTAACCCTATTATTAATTCCATATTGACACTTTTTTTTTAAAGCAAACTTCACAAAAAAAACTCAAATAATACCTCAAGTTTATATTCCCTAGATGAGTTTTTGCCATTTCATTCAGAATTTTATCAAACAGCAGTTCCTATCAAAACTGAAGGACAGAACACAGTCCTCATTACCTAGCTGCTGGGTCACATTTCTACCAACATATATCGACACACTTCAGTGAAAAAAAAAAAAAAAAGGAAAATCCTTTTTTTTTGTTTGCTTGTGAACTCTGCAATTTGAGTGCAGGGCGTTTGTTTAGCTTATCCTTGCAAGACAGCCACTCAATTCTTTAGCCTTGAAAGTAAAAAAAATATTGGGCTAAGACCCATAAAATATTAGCTTAATGAGAGCAGCCTGTAGAATCAAAGAATCACAGAATGGTTGAAGTTGGAAGGGACCTCTAAAGATCATCTCATCTATGTGAATAAGTATCAAGGATGTAAGACCTAGGATTTTGTAGAATGTAAAGTGGTAACAGAGATCTGAAAAAGAAAAATCAATATAAACACTTTCATTTCTTCATTTTGGACTCAATTGGCTATACACAATACAGGGAGATCAGACCAAAGACCTCTTAAAGTGTTAGGATTGCCTTCCTAAATTTTGGGCCACATTTTTCAGTCCCATGGAATGGGACTTTCAGCATTTCCCTTGTATACCATCAGTAATAGGTAAGTTACCCACATCTAAATTGTCACTGGTTCTTATCTTAAAACTCAAAATAGAGTTTGTTATTACTATCTATAATTCTGAACTGTGTATTTCTCAAGTAGTAAGGGCTAATTCTAATACTTAGACAAATATAACCACAGCAGGGTTTTGCTCCTGCAAGAGATACTCTGGCAAGATTTTCAGTGAAATAGCCAAAAAAAAAAAAAAAATAAACTCAACCTTCATATAATTAATATTAATTACCTATCTTTTGTTGCTCAGAGTTTGTTATTGAAGTCAGTGATAAATCAGTATCGGCCACTACCACTCCATTAACTTTGGTCTGTGAGCTCCTCCTTCCAGTCATTAATCGTCTGCTGAGTTCTTCACAGTTATAGTGGGAAACAGCTGGTTTTTGGAGTGTTGTCTTCAATGGCAGGGGGTGAGAAGATGAAATGGCAGCAAGACTTTCCAGTGTAAATACAGGAGGAGTGAAATGAGCAGGGCCAGTCCTCTGTAATTCTTGTTGCTTCATACGAAAGAATCTGTAATTTTGGCGAAATGGGAAACTATCAGGCCCACTAGGATTTTTAGGAATAATAAAGTCTCTTGTAGGAGGAGGGACAGAGATGTTTGGTATTTGACTGCTTGAATAGACAGGCATCATTTCATATTGGCGAACTTCACTTGCAGGAACTCCTGGTAAAGACCAAGAGGTAGAATCACTGCTGCTATGGCCTGGACATGGAAAGTCTCTATGATCTTTCTGCTCCACTTTCTGTACTGAGAAAAGTAGCACTGGGCTGTGGGAAACCTGATCACTGCTGAGGTTAGTATGTGTCTGCTTGTCTTGACCCTGAGAACTGAAACAACCACTAGAACGTGTTTCTCCATTTTCATCATTTGTATTCTTTATCGCTCTACTTTGGTGCTGTCCAAGAATCTTGTCTGGTGAAGAAAAGTGGAAAAAAAGGCAACTTTATAATGAGGCACATTCAGGCATCTTTTCCGAGGAAAAGTTTATGTGACCATTTCTCCATCCCCACACAGATTTTCAGAGGCAATGCATGAACCATTAAAACAAAGTACTCCAGCAATATTTAAATCAAAAAATTAGTCTTTTTTTTCCCAACATGAATGGAATTTAACCTAAACACTGTATTAAACAATGTAGAATAGGCAGCAGCAATTGGATATAAACTGGATGGAAAGGGCAAGATTTCCGATGTATGTTTTTAGGCCCTA
The DNA here is from genome assembly GCA_013389825.1 of Crypturellus undulatus. Lineage (NCBI taxonomy): Eukaryota > Metazoa > Chordata > Aves > Tinamiformes > Tinamidae > Crypturellus > Crypturellus undulatus. The sequence goes on from VWPW01029476.1 coordinate 99,370, forward strand.
TTTAGGGATCCTGGGTCTGTTCTGCTAGGTGCTATGTGGCCATTCAATGGGGTCTTCAATGAGAAGTAAATGGGGATACTTCATGAAAAGGCTGCTCCATAGAGCTTCCTGTATCACCCAAACTCCAGGCCAGCCCTCCTGAAAGGGCAAGGGGGAGCTATTCGAGAAACTTCCACTTTGGAAATGCACCATGGAGAGGAATTGTTTTAAGTATGATGATACCAGTGAGGTCTGCTGTGGCCAGACTGTGAAAGGAACACAGGAATCAACCTCTGGAAATCTTCTCAACAGGATCTTTTCCAGGCTGTAGGCAGCTTTACACAATTTATCAGGACGGTGCAGATGCACAGTTCTAGCAGCCCCTGAGGGCTGTCCTCATCCCTACACTGTTAGGCACCAAGCTGAAGCACCAGAGTCAGAAGCCTGTTGAGTCCTTTTAACACAACAGCATACACAGCTCCTTACTTAGGAAGCAGGTAAGGACCACTGAGACCATGAACCAGCTCTTTCCTCTAATCCCTCCCTCTAATCCAAATCTAATCAATCCCTCTAATCCCTCCCTCCTTCCCCTAAAACAAATCTGTCACTCTAATCTCCTAATCTTACTGCAATCTCTCACCATAATCCCAATTCCTTGCCCTAATCCTCACTCTGATCACTCCAATATCTCACAATAATTTCCCAGTCCCTTGCTGTAATCCCTCACCCTAACATCCTCATCCCACTCCCTTGCTCTAATCCAACACTCTAATCCCCTAATCCCAGCCTCTCATTCTATTTCACAATCCCTTACTCTAATGCCTCACTATAATCTCCTAATCCTAATCCCACTCCCTCACTGTAATCTCTCAATCTACTCCACAGTCCCTTGCCCCAATCCCTCACTTCATTCTCCTAATCCTGATCTAAATCCCTCGCCATAATCTAAGCCTCAACCCCCCACCATAATCTCAATCCCAATCCCTCACTCCAGTCTCTTTATCCTAAGGCCTCACTCTAGTCCTTCACACTAATCTCCTAATCCTAACGTCACTCCCTTGCTCTAATCCCTTGCCATAACCTCCCAATACTAATCCCAATCCCTCGCTCTAATCCCTCACTCTAGTCCTTCGCTCTACGGTTTTAAGACACAGCTGCGTGCCCAGCCTAACAGCAGGTATTTTTTTGGAAACACCATGCCGGGACAGAGCCAGTGCTACTTATTATTCCCTAAGAGAAGGATGTTGCTACTAGGTTTAGCATCCCCATGCACCTCATTCTGGGGCGGGGGGAGGCACTGGTTTCTTAGTTAGTTTCCAATTTCCAAACAATGCCGCACCGAGCAGACATTTAGCACTGATCATTAACAAAGAAATATTTCCTAAATATCCTTCATGTACTTTCTGAGGCTTGGTGCTCTGCTCCCTTTGTTAGTCAGAGGTTTGTTTCAGGGACCTTGCAGAGGGAAGAAGTCACCCTCCCCCAGCTCCCTGCTATAGCTCCGCTCTCTAAGGAAGCTGGAGCCATCCACTGTCTCTCTTAGCTCCCGGCCCTTCGCTACCGTGGCTAGAATCTCCTAAGCCCTCTCATAGACACAGTCCACCACAGCTCCCTGAGTTTTCTCCTGCTTTTTCAATCAATGGCTTATCCCGTTACATCCTCACGTTTTACAGCCCCTGTAGGAGGAAAGACACTTGTTAGGCTACCTCACTGAAACCCATTAACTTTTTTTTTTTTGTTACTCAGGGCCCTTGGTCTCAGTCTCACACTTCATGAAGCACAAAACAGTTCCATCCACCAGGAAGATCAAATGACCATTGCTGAAAAGTGGGGTTTTGATCAATGGCCAGGCTGCTGTATAAATATCCATCAGATGTAGGGGTTACATTTGGTGATGGAAGAAATGATCCTTGAACAAACATTACTGTGCAGCTCTTGCATTCTGCTCAGGAGTACTATATAATCCATAAGCTATAAATAGCACCCATCACTAATCATATGTTCTACCGCAAGGAGACCCATCACAACAGAACTTTCTTTCAGGATAAAAGGTTTATCTGGCACTTTTAAAGTGGTTTAAATCACTGAAGCAAAGCTCTGGTTATGAGCCAGAAATATTTAGATCCGTTTGAACAGCGCCAGACTGGAAATGCACTGCTCAAAAATAGATGGAAAGTTCTACCGATTTTTTAAAACAAACTCCACAAGGAGCTAATAATATCAAAGGGCAGGTAATTACATCTTTTGACTTTTCAACCTTACCTCTGTAACTGAATTTTCTTACTATTTTTAATTTCATTATAGAGTTATTATTGTTAATATATTATTATTATTCTTTTTCAAAGCAATATTACATATTTGTATTAAATACAGTGTACCACTACTCTATCAAAGAAACAAAATAATATTGAAAAATATCAAATTAGTTCAAATTTATTCCAATATCATAAAAAAGTTTTTTTTTCTTGCTTTCTGTTCATTTGCCTTAATGACTACATAAAGAATGCGCAATTTCAGCCGTTTCTGTACTCTTATACATAATTACAAAAACCAGAAGGAAAAGAACGAGGTTTACTTTGGTCTCCTTTTTGCCCATTTTGTAGGGACAGTATTGCTCTTTCACTTCATGCCATTATCCTAATATACTGACTGATAAATAAATAGTGGAAAATTTCTGTGTGCGAAGGTCTTACAGTGGATCCTGCAGCATCACAGTTTTAACTGAAGTCAGTGAACCTGCTCAAACATCAAATTCCTTCTAGACCTATTGGATTTCAGGAGAGGTGCCTGTTTTCCAAGCTATTTCTAGATCATTTTTTTATTCATATTCATCATTTCAAGAGCTTTTCATTCACGTGCACACAAAACGCTTGTTTATTTCTGCACCATATTACACTGCAAGATCTTTGCTTTTAATTGGAATCCCCTGATGCTTTTAAAATAAATGTCTCTTTGTGTGAATTGGTACTATAAGAAGAGCAGGACCACCCTAAAGAACCTTTTTTTTTCATTTTCTCTCAATCAAAATTTCACTTGCCCTTTGATTTGACTTCATCTGATCTAATTTTGCTTCTACCTTCAGAGGTGAGCTCTGTTATTCGGTGGGTAGTGTTCAGTCTGGTAGGTAGAAGACTAAGGCTCTAGCACCCTCCCCAATTATTATTCCATTATTTTACAAGAAGTGGAACAATGTCCCATGGACACACAGGGAGGGCTGATATTCTAGCCCTATTATCGCTGCTTTGCAGTGGCAGCTTACAGTACTGGCAGGACAAGATTATTTAGATTAATCGTCTGCTGAACAGCTATGGCAATTATAAATGAACAGTTTTACTGCACATTTCAGACAAAGTGACAGGCTTGTGTCAACTCACATTAGCATCACTGCACTGCACATAAGTTCTGGGTCCCTCATACCATGCTGCCCAGTAGGTCATGCCAGAATTAGCTGCAATCAGTGTGAGTTTCCCTCTGTACTCCACGGATTAGCTACGGATTAACCAAGCGCTCCCAATCCATCTTCCAGGGTAGAATTTTAGAGAGCACACAGAATTTTAACCTCTGCACTACAAGGACTGTCTTTGTACAATTTACCTTTGCCAAACTCCTCCCCTGGTGCATGCAGCTTAGATGGCTGCTTAGGAGGCAGAGGTCTACGAAGCAGTTTTAGTTGCTCAACCATTTTCTGCTCTGCCTTTGCTTCTGCTGGATAATCAGAAATGTGTCAAAAATCTTGAGAAATCTGACAACAAAGCAAAATAAAAGAAATCACCATCTCTGGTTTTAATGGACTCAGCTATAAATGTCTGTTCAGATAAACTGGGCGATAAAATATATAAAACACCTGCAGTGGGCAAAAAGGACATTTGTTGTCTTAGTGACCAACTTGACAGTTTGATTTTTAGCACTTCTGTCATATGAGGAGAGTCATTTGTGGCCAATGAGGAGCAGTAAAATACAAAAACATCCTATGTCTAGCATTTTGAAAGATCACATAGGCAGTTTTCTGCTGGATAAACAAATTTAGTAAGAGTAACAGTTAACAGGTTAAAAAAAAAAGCAGGGTCTGCATGTACTATATTTATGCCTCTTCCTGGTTTCCTGTTAGTTTTTGGATGCATACAATGATACTGATTTCATTCAAAGAATCCCTCAGATTTGAAAAACTTCTTATTAGTAATCAAGCGCAGCACACTTCTGTTTCTCAGTAATTTTCATGATTAAGTACATTCCAAATTGCAGGGCTTGGGGGTTTTATGGGTGTCGGGCTAACAACATCACATAGTATGAAGATTCTGTCCTGAGGAACTTAGAAGAAAGGCAAAGACAAACCAATGAGGAAGGTGACTTTAGACAGAAGCTAGAAGTCTATACAACATATCACAGAAAGATTTACTAATATTAAGAAAATTGCCATGTATAGCTAGAAGCAAGAGGATCTCTCTATGCAAAAGAAAAAAAATGTTTTCAGTAAGATCACTGGAAAGCAACTTGAGATTTTAACTTTGTCCATACAGAAAGCTGCATTGATTTAAATGAAGTGTAACATTATACAAATTTGTCCAAATTGGCAGAATCTCTGTGAATGAACCAGCTCTGAAGAGGAATGTGGAATTTACAAAATTTGCCTGTATCGTGTGGAGCCAAATACAAACTCCCTAAAAGATACTGCGATGAAGAGTGAACTCAATCCTTAAATGTGTAAGCAAGACTTATTTCACATTTGACCCTTAGCTTATGGACTCGAAGACAGTTAAACACAGAGATGGGGAAATGAAGAGGCAGGGAGACCTTGGAAAGAAAGTCTGGAGTTCATTTTGCCATGTTGAGTTTTCACATAGTGAAACATCAGAACAAGATGAGCTACCACCAGTAACTGGGATTTGGCATGATGCACGACATTAACTAGAGGTTCACTGCAATACCACAGAGGTGCAGGAAGAGGAATATAATTAAAATATAAAATAATTTTTAAAAAGCTGCAGGGCTTATCACAAGGCCAAAGAAAATGTTTTGCAAAAACAGGTACACAACACTATAGTTGTGTCAGGACTTCCTAGTAGCATCTCGGCATCTAAGTCTTTCCCTCTTCAGTATACATACTGTGTTGAATGGCACCTGGCACATGGGACAAAGGATAGTAGTTTAGGATAATCCAGGTTGGAAGGGATCTCAGAAGGTCAACAGTCCAACTTTTCACCAGAGGATCAGCTGTGCTCTGAGAAAATCTCTAAGGATGGAGACTCCACAGGCCCTCTGAGCCACCTCTCCCATTGCAGAGGTAACACTGGGAGCCCCTGATGTGAAATCAGGACACAGGGCTTGTGCACACCTGGTAAGGGTACATGTAAACACATAAGATGTTTTATAGATAGCCTGTGTTGAAACTGGCTGACGGATCCCAGAGGGTGAGAAACCTTCTCAGGTTTAGATAAGAGGAAAATTTCAGTGCCTTGAAGAGCATGGGCAGAACAGACTGGTAAGAAAGGAGGGCCTGGGATGAAACGGGAGTAAAGAGCTCCCAACAGTGAGCGTGCATGTCATGTTCAATCACCTCACAGACAGAGAAAATGGGGCAACGACACAGGCAAGGAGTCGCAAATGGCATCACCTGACTGTCTGCCTGTTTTTTATGTGAAAACTCAAAAAATAATCTGTGTTGCGAGGAGAAAGGCCCAGGAGGTGAAAGCACCAGAGGAAACCCCGAGGTAACAGGGATGAGTGGGTAGGGATGAAGGAGGGCAGGAGACTTGGGTGACGACCCTAGGGTAAAGGAGATGCAGACCAAAAACCGCAGTGTTTCTGGCAGGGAAAGAGCAAAGAGATGGTTAATCTGCTAGAGATAGGGAAGAAAAAGGCAAGCCAAGGGGAGAGAATGTGATTTACTCATGAGATAAAACTGAAAGCGTTCTTGTTGGTGAGGTTCTAGGTAAAAATAAAAGCAAAAGCACAAGCAAAAGCACAAGCAGGAACAGTGAAGGCTTTGACCATTAAAAGCCATGTGCGGTCAGGACGGTAGGTTTAATTTAGCCAAGGAGCGGGACGGTTCAGCCAGCGAGACACCGAAGGCACGAATGAGTGAGCGGCTCCGCCTGGTCAACGCGGAGGAGGAGAAGCGAAGCCCACGGAGACGCACGCACCGACCCTGCCACGCAAAGCGCAAAGTCACAGGCCGAGGAGAGCCGGGGCGACTCGACAACGGCCGGCCAGGCGCTTTGCCGGGAAGACGGAGGTGGCCACGGGAACACCCGGGCCGTGCAAGAGAGCCTTGGCGGGGCCCTCACCGCAGCCGGCGATCAGGGAGGCGCCGCTCCTCGGCCAAAACAACCCTCCTCCTCCGCCCGGGCCCGGCCCCGGTGCCGGCCCGTGCCGGGCGGCGAGGCCGGCAACTGCCCCGGCGCCCGGGCGACCGTT
>VWPW01029476.1:105831-120655 GCA_013389825.1 Crypturellus undulatus
AGCGGAGCGGGGGGGCTGCGGCAGCGGCGGCGGGAGCCGGCAGCGCCTTCGTACGTGAGTGCCCCGCGCCGCCGCCGCCGCCCCGCCTTAGGCATTTATCCATTTAATTCAAATTTTATTTTATTCCCCGCCACGCAGGCTGGGGAGCTGCCGCCGAGGCAGGTCCGCGTTGACCCCCTCGCCCCGCGGCCGGGGGACAAGGACAGGGAAGGGGAGGGACCGAGGGGACCCCAAAACCAGAGGCGCCCAGCGGAGATGGCCCGCGGCGGCTGCGCTGCGTGACGGGGGTCGCGGTGCCAACGGCCACCACCCTCCATCAGTCAAAAACTTCTCCGGCAAGAGGTGAACATTTTATTTTATTTCACTTCATTTTATTTTATTTTATTTTATTTTATTTTATTTTATTTTATTTTATTTTATTTTATTTTATTTTATTTTATTTTATTTTATTTTATTTTATTTTATTTTATTTTATTTTTTTTCACTTTATTTTATTTTATTTTATTTTATTTCACATTATTTTATTTCACTTTATTTTATTTTACTTTATTTCACCTCATTTTACTTTATTTTTTAAACTCCTTTCTGTCCACAGGGTCCCGACCACCACCAACCTCCTTATATCAGAGGTAGTTTTAAGAATTGCTGAAGGTCGTTTGCTCGTGGCTCGTTAATGGAAATGAAGACGCCGCTTGGCACGTTGCAGATGACTCTGCTGCCTGTCCCTTGCCTGCAAGGTTAACGTTTTCCAGCTAGATTGGCATCAGATCGATTCCCCAGGCTTGCCTCCGCCTCCACTCTTCCCTTGCACCCATCCCGCTGCCTAGAGGTTAATGTTGGGAGCAGGATGAGGGGGAAAAATCTGGTAGCTCTGTAGCAAAGAAACTACGTGTGCGAAATCAAAGATGTGGCTGCAAAGTGCGTGACGGATGCCAGAGGGGAATTATTTATGTGACACATCAACACATTTAATTTTTTATACGGTCGCTGCTCAGGAATCAATACTCTGCTTGCGTGCTGTGGATTATTTTACCGTTTGCTTTGGTGCTTAGCAGAGTGCGGGTCAGAGAAGAGCGTCGTTTCCCTGCGTGCTCGCGTGGGCAGGAGTCCTCAGCATCACCGTGTTGGTACCGGTACCGGCAGTGGCATCACTGGTCGCTGCCTAGGCTCATTCCTGTGGCACAGGGGTGGCTTGTGCCAATGTCTTCGGTCCCGGTCGGGAGTTGGGATGTGTCAGGGATGAGCATCTGGAGCTGGGAGCATGGAAGTCTCCTGGCTTGGGTGCAGGCACGTGCGTGGAGATGCCGTCCTGGTGGTGACCTTCAACAGAGTCCTCTTACTTCAACGTTTTGGATGTGATCCCATTGGTGATGGCTAAGCAGTGGGTGGTGGTCTTTTTTTCTGAGGTAGATGTGGAATTTGGGAGCTGCTGCTGGGTATAATCCAACAGGCTCTTAGGAAAAATTCTTCCCCCAGGCACCGAATTCAGCAGAGGTAGTAGTTTCACCAGCAGGTATGAGGCAAAGTGGTTGACAGTGAGACACGTGTTTGAGTAGATCAGATGGTTGTGCTTGCTTGGGCTTGACAAATTTACACCTGTGACTCTTGGCTGCAGCAGTGGGGGCAAATCCTTTCTGGCAACGTTATCCTCAGGTTCTCCATTGGGCCGTGGTCCAGAAAGACAGATCAAGGTCTATTATTGTTTTGTTACAGCATAAACGTCAGGGATGAGAGTTTTGCTTAAAACCCCATGTCATTAGGAGGGTTCTTCCCTGGTGCGGAGGGAGCCTGTTTCCATTTTATGTTCCAGATCCTTTCCGTGGTGGCAGCAGACGCTGCGGCAGGAGCCTGTGGTCCCAGCGGTCGTTAGTGTAACAAGGCAGGTGGGAGGCCCTGTGGTCCGGATGCACTGGAGGACTTGGCAGCGAACACCTTGGGCAATCTGTCTTGGGTGACTGGCTGGATCCATTAGCTGACCCAAGAGCCCATTCCAAAACTGCCCCTGTATTCTTTTAAAGATCGCTGAGAAGCATAATTGTGAGTGAAAAGGTCAGCAGAAGCAACAGCCCGGTAATGGATTGCACTGTAAATGTTATTCCTGAGATAGAAAACAAAATGGAAATCCCTTTCTCACCCCACTGCACCGTGTGGTGCCTCTTCACTACTAAAGCCTTTTCTCCCTCACCCTCACCGCTGTCCTCACATCAGACCTGCAGTTCCTGAATTTTCTTCTGTTTAGCTTACTCTGCAGGTAACCCTTGCTCTACCAAAGCACTGGTATTAAAAAATAAAATCATAAACTGTGGTGATCCACTCAAAGTCAGTGCGAAGTGGTGAGGAATCGTAGGCAGGGCTCTGCTGGGAGCTCACTCTGGGAGATCAAGAGGAAGAACTTGGATGAACAACTTCCACCCCTCTGCATGCCTATATGTCACCTCTACTGTTGCTGAATAACAGGATTTTTTTTTCCAGATAACCTGCAGGTTTTTCTCATGACAGTAGACTAATTTAGCAGAAAGTATATTGTTTTTCTTGAAGTTAGGGAACCTTAAGTTCAATTTTAAGGGCCGGATAAAATAGGTAGCCATCAGAATGGTGTGAGTAATTAAAATGATATGACTTTATTCATAAGAAGCTAGAAGCATGTTGCTAGTCATCCTACTGACCTTTAGTGCTGGAGAAATAGGGAGCACAACTAGAAAACTCACAGATCAGTAGCAACATCACAAAGTGGACTTGAAGGATGAATTTCTAAATTGTTGATGTACAGTTGAAAGGAGGCATCTCCTTTTTTTTTTTTTTTGTTTCCAATATTTTGCTTTCCTCTCTCCGTCTGATGCCAGTGCAAGAGGCCCTTTGGAGGTGTGCAAGCAGAGCCCCAAATCCATCGGCTCTCGGATGTCTCGAAAAGTGTCAGAATGATACAGAGCACAGTACTCTGAGCATAAACTTCTGCAGTGTGTAGGCTCCCTCTCTCCTATCCCCTGCCCCTAATACACTGCATTCCTTCTGCCTTATAGGAAGACAGCTAGCATTAGTTAGCATTTTGAAAAAAAAAGTTATGTTTTAATCTGCTTTGTCTATATTTAATGTTCTCCTATTGTCATCCTTCTCTTTCCTTTTTTTCATGGCTGAGGATGAAATATTTAACATTTAATTTATTAATTTAATTTAATATTAATATTCAGGATGGATGAAATATTTAACATTTTCCCCTAGATAATACTCTCTTAGCTAAAAATTTATTTAGCATTGTTCCTTTTCATTATTGAACCTTCATTATTTAATCTTCCTTTTCTGTTTTGATATTTTATCACTCGGTTATTAGATTTTGAATGTGCACCCTTGATGATTTCTGTTTCAGGAAGTGACTGAAGTAGTTTTGGTAGTTTTTGTTCTGCAAACAAGATCTCAGAAGAAGGTCATCTTATTTCTTCTTGCCCTTGCAAGCCTTTATTCTGCAGAATGTCAACTCTTTTGGCTGGGAACACTCATATATATGGTGATAAGTAAGCAGGTATGCCCCTGTGCCAGAGACATTTCCTTCCTCGTAGCTCTGATTTTTAATGTAACCTGTTGAGCATGTGACTGGAGAAGATGAACTCCAGAAGCCCCTTGAACTCCAGAGGTCCCTTCTCACCAACATATCCCTGTTAATTTATTTTCAGCAAAACTAAACTGGGTGACATGGGATGGCAAATGATGGCTCAAACTGAACTGTCAAAGTATTTGGGACAGATCAACTGCTGTGATTCTGTTATAAACGCTTTCATTTAACCCTTAAAACAATGAGTCCAAAAGTGTTTGGAAAAGGAGGTCAGTGTCAGTTGACTTCCCCAAAGATAAAGTAGTGAAAAAAAAGCTCAAGTTCTTTTTTTTTTTTTTTTCCCAGGCTTTTTAAAATTTTTAAACATTTTTTTTTTTTTTTTTTTCTCCAGGCTTCTGAACATTTTAGAAAATGTTTTTTTTTTTTTTTTTACTGTCAGCACAAATAGCTGTATTTCTTATCAAAGTTGGGTTTCTTCCTTTATTACAGTTCCTGCCACCTTGCTGTTACGTTGTCTAACCTTAAAATAGAGGCAGTTTTGTTAGGGTTTTACAAGTGCATATTGCCATATTGGGGATGAATTGCCTATTTTCATCAATGGCAGGAAAAAAAAGAAGAAAAAGGAAAAAGAAAAGTTTAATTTTCTTATGTGTACTGATAAAAGGGAACCAGAATACTGAGTAAAATGGAAATTGAATGACATCACTGTGGATTTAGGAAAGGAGGCACCTGAAAAATAAGGAAGGCAGAGTTATTGCTTTTTATTTCTTTTTAATGTTTCGTAATAGCTTTACATAGTTGCTATGTTAATCAATGGGGGTAAATGCAAAACCAACTAAGTGTCTCTTTGTAAGCAGAAGTCCCAAGTTGAATCACTGAAGGCATCTGCCTAAAAATAGTATCTTAGAAACAACTTCTTTATGATTATGAAAAAATACATGAGGATATTTTCTAATTTTTATATAAATAGAAACCTCAGAATGACTGACTCTGAGAAGCTGTCAATATAACTGACCCTCTGTTGTTTGTGGGAAGCTCTTGAAAAATGAGATCTTTCTAGCACCTTTTTCTAGTACCACGTAGATGAGTGCTTTTTGTGTACGTGTCTACAAGAAAATCATTTAAGCCATATATTTAAATGTCTCTTCAAACCTTACAACCTTGACTCTACTTTTAAATTTGAAAGCATTCCTACTCCCAAATGTCAGCAAAATTTTCTAGCTTTTATGTTCTTATTTTATGCTGCAGGCTTTGCTTGCCGATGCTCTGTGAAGAAAAATGTGAAATAGAGATTGTAAGATTTTTATCATGAAATATTGATAATAAACTCTTGAAAATGTACTTGGCTCTTGCTAGTTAGCTTTAGCAGACTGCCTCCTCACCCCTTCCCCCCACCACTGTTCCACCAAGCAGGTGTAATGCCTTTGCTCTGTAGATTTTTTCAGCTTTGTAGCCAGACCAGCATTTTCAAAATGAACTTGGCTTTCAGAAACCCAGCTTAAGCTGGCAAATGTCTGTTATGAGAGGAACAGCAGTTTTTAGAAAGGTGTGCTCTTTAAGGTCTCAGGAAAATAATGGCTTCCAAGCTGCTGGAAATACTTGCATACAAGTTTTTGGAAGTCCATGGTTTGGGGAGCTTAGAACTCATGCACTCTGCTCGGGATTAGAGGGAATGGCAAAGACCAAACCAAGGAAAGCAGCAAAGGCCATGCAAGATAAGTGTGAACAGTTTGAATTACATTTTGCAGGTACAGTCAGGTCATTTGCATTCTTGTGACTTGATCAGCTTGGCTTAACAAGCCAAGCTAATCAGAACTGTGATTAACACGAGCAGCATGCGCTGTGAGACATGTTAACAATAAGCAATAATACCACAAACTGTGTTCTTGTCTGTGAATTAAAATGAAATAAGTAATCCTTAAAAAACCTTCTAAACCTTCTAAAACCTTCTAAACCTTATTGAAAATACTCACTCTGCTGTTTGTCAGTGAGCCTGCATTCCCAATGGCTCGGACTTCACTCATCAGGAAGTCTGGTCTCAGCAGCTGCACCATTTTCAGACTAGGTAGAACAACTCCTAGAAGTAAGATACGGCTTCCTAGCCCACGTATCACTGATACAAGTGGATCTGGGACTGTCTGCAAAGACCCTGAACTGTCTCCAAATCCAAGAATCAGTGGAAAACATCCTCCTCGACAGGTAACCAAAATGCAATCCTTCACCGACGAGCCCATTGGGGTTACCCAGCAGTGAGGTGAGGTGTGTGGGAGCCAGCTCCCTTCTTCCAGGTGGGAGACACTGGCAGTGCCACCAAGCAAGACGAAGCTGGGGGCAAGCGCTGCCTGTGGAGTGGTGCACTAGTCACACAGACATCCCTGGGATAGGTGCTTGGGGAGGACATGGGGGCAGAGGAATTAGAGCTGTGCTAGTCCCATGCTGATCAGGGAGGCTTTCTGCCACCAAGTGTCTGCCAGGCTCACAAGATCACATCAGAACCAAGCCCCAACATAAACTCTTTGAAAGGAACCTATGCTCCAATATACATGTCGTTAGTAAATATGGTATTGCAAAAGTTGGAGGTGTAAGTTTGCATAAGCCATGATTAACAAAATGTCCTGCAAAGAGGAATGATGCGTTTGTACTTTTGCTTCTTTATGATGATAAATGCTTTACAGCTTGGAACAATAATCAGTTTTGTCATTTCATATTGTATTTACAGTTCATATGTCCTCTTTACCTCAGACAGATTGCAATGTCAAAAAAAGAGATAGCAAAGAAGAGATACTTTCCAGGAAATGAGAAGGGGATTTACTGTCAATCTGAGAAGGGAAACGTCCTTACTAAAGATACTTTAGATCCATCCTCAATTTCTGGGATATTATACGCTTGATTTCTAGTATCAGAAGGAATGAGATTTTTTTTTATTAACCACAATTTTTGAAAGAATATAAAAAAGAAATAGCATCTTTCCCCTGCCTTTTTTTGAGGTTTTTCTTCAGTTAAAAAGGCAGTGCAGTCTTAATGCTGTGAAATACTAGTGTACTTGTTTTTTTTGTGTGCATATCACATACATAGATGAGAAAACAATTATTTTTCAACCCAAATATTAAAAAATAAAGCCCACAGATGATGATTAACATTTCAACTGGCCTTCAGATAACTCTTCTGAGAGCACTTGTTGCCAAACTGTGAGTGCAGCAGCCTTTGTGTTTACTTCTCCTTTGCATCCCAACTTCCAATCTTCACCAACTTCTACTTCCATAATTACATGCACCACATAGGCAAACTGGAAGTTTTGTGCAAGCAAACAAACTTTCAGGAGAGGAAGAACACTTTGAACCATGGGAGGTCTTACTCTGAGTGAAATATGTATGTACATATATATATACATATATATGTACGTATATGCAAGACTCTTAGAAATATGTAGAATGCATTGCCTGCAGATAGATTGCTTCCAACCTCTGAAGCAGCCTGTTTAAGGAAATTCAGGTATTTTCCACTACTTTGCAGTGTTGAAGGGCCTTAGATAACTGGTTTTGTGTGACCAATGGTCATATCATCAGAAATCCGAGTAGCTGCAGGACAGATATTCCCTTAGTTTGGGGGTACACCATGTGTCTGCATCAGCCCTCCTGTTCTTCTACTAGGCATTCTTTGGGTGGGATTTGACGACCCTTCTGCCTTCGGGTGTGAAGAGCCCAAATGGTGGGATGTTTCCCACGCTCTTATTTTGGAAGTGCAGACAGGAAGGCCTGTCAAAAATACTACCTTTAATAAAAGATGGGGTTTTTGGATGCAGATAACTGGACTGAGAAGGAAATGAGAAAGCTTTGCATGCCAGCTGCATGCATACAGGATTTTACAGAGTTGGTTAGTTCTTCTTTGCAGAGGAGAGCTTTCCTACTCTTGGTTTCACTGCTGCAACATATTCCCATGCTAGCTTTCCTCATGGTGCCTCATTTGTGGAGCCCTGGCCAGACACCTCCACAAAGGTGTCTCCAAGATTTAAGCAGAGAAACTCCATGGTACGCAAATCTCATGGTATATGGAACTGTTTTTATTTTTTAAATGAAAAAGTAGCTCTTCAGTTGTGCAGGAAGCATGGATTGCAATGTACAGCTGATGCTACTGAGGAGGTTTAGACAGGCTTAACTGCTAAATCTCATCTTTGCAAATACACATTTAAACGTGATTTATAGGTCAGAGCCTGTGGCAGGCAATCAAGGATGCACTTCCAGTATCTGTGAGGTGCACAGGAGGATGCTGAGTCTTAGCTCACTGTGAAGTTAGTCAAGGGGAGATTTGTTATTTTGGGATTGTTGGCAGCTTTCAGAATCATCGCACAGTTTTTCTTCATTTTCCTGTGCCAGTTGCAGGAATAGCTCACATGCAGAGGAGAGAAACACACCAGGCAAGATGTTTCCATTTCTTTGAAGTGTGAGATCTTTGCTTTGGGATGCTGTAGTTTTGGCTAAACAGTGTTTCTGAAAGCCAAAAAGTGATATTTCATTATATATTACTCAGTTGCAAAGAGCTGAAGAACACACTTTATTATAGCTAAACTTTGATTCTTTCCACATTATCACTTGGAAAATGTTTTTCGTCATGTGAGAAACTCACTGCTGCTAGTGTGAAGCTCGTAGCTCACCAAATGGGAAAAGGAAAAAGCACCTGAAGAAGCATTAATCCAGCCAAATCAGGTTTAATTGAGTGTCACCAGACTGCTTCTGCCACTCTTGCCACTGAATCCTCTTTCACTTGAGCTGTTTAGTGGTTTGTGTGAATAGCTCAGCCTCCCTCCCTCTCTGCTGTGTGCTCATCCTTTAGCCCTGGCTAGGAAAGGGGATTGAAATGAGAAGAGTTGCAGATGCTCCTGCTCCCTAAGTCCCCCATGGCCTTTGTAGCTCTCAGCATGCCAGTGGTAGGACACCATCTTTCTGTTCTCCGTCAACCTGTTACATCTAATTTATTTTACATCCCTGTCTGTCTGGTTTCAGGCAGCGCAAGCTGTTTTGGGAAGCCCTCTCTTCTCCTTTACTTCAGTCCTTAGAACCATAGTGCCTGCTGGCCTCAGGAGCTCTCATAAAAAACAGTCCTGGGACCAAAGAAGATGCAAAGAATCAGAAGGGTAAAAAATGAAGTCTCCAGGAGCCTTATGGAAGAAAAACACTTACGTGGCAGCTTCTTTGGTGCAGCCCTCACATTGACAGAGTGTGTAAAGCACTGACGGCACCGCTGGAATCCGAAGCTGCAGGAGGGAACTGTCTCTCTGCGAGGGTGCATCACCCCTTCCTCCTGCACACGTGAGGCTCCTGGTTCCTCCTCCATGCTCTCTGAATTAACCAGCATGGGAGCATGCAGAGGAAACTGAGGTAGAGAATAAGGCTTCGCAAATGGCTCTCAACCATTTGGCAAGCTGCTCTGGCTCCGTGCTTCCCCAGGCTCCAGACCACACGCGCTCCCACTTCCCGTCTGCTGCAGTCAAACAGGCGCCCAGCATGCGGGGCTGATCCAAACTCCATCCTCTAGGAGCCCTGCTCCGCGGTGCTGCTTCCATGGCCTTGCTGGGCAGGGATCATCCGCCTGGTTTAGGGGGCCCCGCGACCCACCGCCAGGCCCAGGTGTTGCCCAGCGAGGGATATAACCGCTGTCCTTCACGGTTCTTCTTTCTTTGGGGTTTTCTGTCTAGGTTGTGTTTTCTTGGCCTCTAACAGGTCAGTTGAGTGCCTGGGAAACAGTCAAAATATAGCTAAGACCATCTGGATCTGGTGTTCTTGATTACTATCAGAGAGCTGCAGAGGTGTCATCCCTCTCCCATGCTTTTTTCCCTTCCAGTTTGCTAAGTTTTCCTGTTGTTATGGAAGGCATACATAAGCTCCTACTCAGAGTTTTTCTTAATCATCATCTAAAAACATTACTGGGATCAGATTTGTCAGGAAAGAAGGTGGTATTTTTTACATTCCTTTTTAAGAACAGGTAAGAGTTTGTTGGACACATCCATTCAGCATCTTCCTGCCATGACCTTTGCAGAAAGCCTCACCTCGCATATCTGTTTATATATTAATGCCTCCATCCAAAAAAAAATATATATTTATTTATTTAGTCTTCACAGAATCACAGAGTCACAGGATGGTTGAGGTTGGAAGGGACCTCTGGAGATCATCTAGTCCAACCCCCTGTTCTAGCAGGGACACCCAGAGCACGGGGCACAGGGTGGCATCCAGGCGGGTTTGGAAGATCTCCAGAGAAGGAGACTCCACAGCCTCTCCGGGCAGCCTGTGCCAGGGCTCTGTCACCCTCACAGGAAAGAAGTTCTTCCTCACATGGGGATGGAACTTCCTTGTGAGACTTCCTGCAGCCTCTGTTGATGCAGAACACACTCCTAAGCAAAGGGCTGTCAAACAGCACGGCACACCATCAGCCTAGTCTTGCCTTTCATCCTTCATCTGCAGAAGGATGGTGAGCCCCCTGACACAGAACTAGAGGAAGAACATGCCCTAAAAACAGCAGTGGCAAGCTTGGAAATGAAACTCTACAGTCTGGGCTTTTGCTATCCCAATTCTGTACTGAGATTTTTTTTAATGTGCTGTAGAAGCACAGCAAGTTCCCCCTGGGGGGAGGCAAGCTTCCTCTCCTGACAGGGAACTAATAACTGCTTTTACAGGCTTCTGAGCTGCAATGTGTTGCTGTTCCAGCTCAGAACATTGGGCCAGTGACCTTGAGCTTGGGAAATGCAGCAGAGCAAGTTAACAAATACCTTTATAAATATTACAGCAAACACCGGCAAAAAGCACACTGAGTGGCAAAAAGAAGCAAGCAGAAACTGTTAGAATACATCAGCAAGAGTGATAAAGTGGAAAGAGGTAGAGAGAGAATGCAAAAATACGGAAGATATACAAAGAGAAAATAAGAAAATACAGGAAAGCATGGAAAAAAGGGAGGAAAGAGATACAGAAATGTGTCTTCTAAAGAAGCTGAGGGAAGAAAATGAAAAAGAAGCTAAAAGTAAACCAAACAGCCTAAAAAGTTTAAATTGCCAACATTTAAAGCCATTTAAAATCAAAACCTAATGATAGTGTATACAGGAAGGTATGCAGAAGAGTGCGCCTGTGTGCACATAACGTTTTGTTCACTTATACAGCTGTTTGTTTGCAGATCTCCTTCTGGAACCAAAGCAAATTAAACTGTCCTTTTCTCAGTCACCTGGCAAAAAGCCATCTTGGGAGAACTTATTCTGAAGAGTAGCTTAATTTATAAATGCTTTTTTTCCTGCCAGTTTGCAGCAGAAGACAGATACTTGAAATTCTGCTCGTGGAATTGCAGGGCCTCTGTTCCCAGCACAAGTGCTTTATCTTTGCTGTGACAGCTTCCCCGTGCGCACTGCGGAGTCGTATCGCCTACATAATAAAAAGAGATGGGTGCGCAGGGGAGCCCGTTCTGCTACCGAGCCAAAGCCACCTGCATGCCAGTCACCAAAGAATGGGATGGAGGGGCTATAAATACAACAAATTAATGACAAACTATGAGATAACTTTTGCCCAATCTAGATTCTCAAAAATCGTAACTTTATTCCCTTGCAGGTTTGCCTGAAGCAACCATCATACAAATATTAATTAAAAATAAACTTTTCTCCTCCTCTGTTTCTCCATGCTTTTTACTCCTGCAAGCTGAGTCTCGGAAGTCATACTTTTACTCTTTTCCTCTAATCACAGAATTAATTACTTACTGAAAGAAAAAAAGAAAATCTAGAAAACATGGTCAGCTGAGTCAATCTCTAACTGAAACTCCAGTTTTCCTAAGAATGAAAATAAAATCACAAGGGCCAATATTATTATAATTGTTTGAGAACCACTGCTCTTCCTCATACACTCTTGGAAATGGCACTCATGTCACTCTGAGACATGAAAATGAGGGTTTTTTCTTGAGCCAGGGGAGCATTTCTTTCTTCCACTTAATTCAGATATGCTGGCAAGCTGCATATCATGGCTGTTATTTCTGTTAATAATGGCCAGAAACTTTTCTAACCTGTTCTTCTCCTCTCTCCCATCTCAACTCCTACAATTAGCTTATACGCTGTTATTAATATTTCACTAGTACTCCTCATTGAAACAAACGGCGAGTTCTGCTTAATAATTCATGGATGGGCATTGATTATTAATTTTGTATTGGGGTATATCACTTTCATATTATTTATTTACCATTGCTTTCATTTTAGAGTTTTTTTTTTTTTCTTTCTATTTCGTCGTTCACTTGTGTAAATGTTTCTTCAAAGTTCAGAACACTTACAGGAAATTAATCTTCTTCCTTGTGGTTTTTAAGTAAGACTAAACTCTTACCAAAATTCCCCGGGACTTTGCCATAAGTAAAACTTTCAGAAACACCCAGGGACTTCAGTGTAGAAGATCTCTTTGAAGCAAATGATTTTGGTAGCACGTCTGACAATCCAAAGCTCATCCATGGAGTCAGAGCAATCTAATTTTTATTACACAGAGACATTTATCTACCTGTGCTAAAGGAACAACCTGTTCCAAGATCAGGGATTGGTAACTGCCCGGTCTGTTTCTCCCGTCAACAGGCGGTGTAGACTCCCTTTCCTACGCTTTGGGGAATGTTAATTTCTCTGTTTATACCCCTTTTGCCCTGTGGAGACAATCTCCTCTTAGTTTATTGGACCTTTTGTGGTTTTATCGTGATTCCCAAATAAGACAGCCTTGCAGAGCCAGCCTTCAGGCAGCCTTCAGAGATAAAGATTTCCCTAGAAGACTCAAGTTTAGAAACCAAAAGTTGCGTAAGTTGTTTAAATCCATAAAACAGTCTGCCATCCTTGATATAATAGCACATTACTCTCTGCTTGGGCTCAGCTCCAGGGCAAAGGGTGAAATTTGGCAAACTGCTGCTTCCTGGAATGCCCCCAGTGAAGACACTCTGTTCAATATGAGGTTATTCAAAGACATGTTCAAATTTATTTTCTTTTTAACATGCCTCTGTGCACAGCAGCCTTGCTCCACCTGGCATGGCACTACCACATCTCTCTGCACCCCCTGGACCTCTCTTTCCCTGCTGGACCACTTTTCCTTCTCCCTTGCAGAGCCTCAGGGTAGTGTTGCCAGTGCAAGAGGTCCATGGGATTGGTGGGGATGGAGGTGGTTCTGTGGGGAATCCTGTGGAGTGAGGAAGGGAAAGAGTGCACTGGCAATCCCCAGCTTAAGGTGAAGTCCTACAGCTGCAGATCTGCCCCATCTCTTCCTGCATGAATGGATTGAAATGAAGAGCGGGTCACCAAGAGATGTTTGGTGGTATCGTGATATCCTTCTCCCCACTTTTAGCGTATCCAGTGCAAGGCAAATACTGCATGTTATTTTCACATGCATTCTGCAAAGTCCTCAGTCTCTAGTGTGATCTCTCTTGTGCTTTAGGAAACGTTGCTAACATAGAAAAGCCCCAGTGGTAGGGTAGCCTGCTCATACAAATGTTTATGTCAACTTACCTCCCATCTGTGTGCTTGCCATCAGAGTAATGACTGCTGCTTCAGAAAGCCTCTCTTACCTTCAGAAACACCTAGGTACATAGGTTCCATTTTCAGATACGAGGAGGGCATTTCACTGCTGAAATCATTAGTGGCTACAGGAAATATTATTGACTATAATATGAGCAAGAGCTGGGTCACGATGAATAAAACTATGATTCAGATTACATCGAACTGTAGTGGGAATTAGATCAAGTCTACTGAACTTATATAAGAACAAGATAATGTTTCTCTAAATGAGATTACTTGTTAAACAATTTCCATTAATTTAGATTTGCCTTAGTTTTTCATGGACAAAGTTTCCCCTCAAAGGACTCATTTAAAATTGTACTGTCAATAAAATGAAGATGCTTTGCAAGGTCCGCAGGAAGAAGCTCTCCCTGAGGTTGTGGAAGATCTGTGCTCTGTACCCAGAGAAATCTCCAGAAATCTTGAAATAAGGGAAAAAAAAAAAAAAGGGAAAGGGCTCCCATATGGCAAATACATAAGAACTTTGTGCTTGTACTTGGCCTGTAAAGCCATCATTTTTCAAATCTCAACCATATATTTGCATTTTTAAGCTAGCCAGAGCCTTGTTTTAGCACAGCTGGTGCATAATGGTGTGTATCGGTATGAATCAGTGCTGTGTACAGATCACAAAGTATTGAGTTCAGTANATCTGTGCTTCTATCCCTGCTCTGCTGCCCACCACACCCTTCCTATCTTAGGTATTTTGAGGGGCAAAAGAATGAGTACAAAACTCATGACTGTATTAGCAGAGACAAGGAAGGTGTTGAATTTTAAGAACATGTGATTTTACAAATTATGGCTTTTGCAGAAACTCATTCTGTGAAGCAGGAGCAGTCTGTAGAAGGGCAAAGGTTTGGGGACCACCACTGCAATGGGTATGCCAAATCCAACAAGTGGTCCTTCCAGAAAAGGCCCCCACCAAGATCTCCTTCCTTAGTTCTCATGGGGAAACTGCTCATCTATAGCAGACCCATAACTATGCTCCCTCCTTGTAGCTTTGTTTTTTCCTAATGTCTTTGGAACTGGAAGAATATCCCTCTCTAACTTCTACCTTTCCTGCAAGCAGTTTTCAGACTAGCTTCATCCAGAGTTTGGCCCTAAGCAACTGCAGCTCAGGTATATATATATATATTTTTATAGTGGGACAGTTAGGGACATTATCTCAGTGTCCCAGTATATTGGATTGCAATACCTACCAGCTACTCTGTTGCTAACTGTAAACATACTTGATTGCAAAGTACAGGTTACCCATATTGAACAGTTATCGTTCAAAGCAGCTCTAGGACATAGATGCTGTAAGGATTATCTGCAGCATCCTGACCCATGTAAGAAATCACATTAAAGAGATCACTGTCATACATTTTCATACAATCATACATTGTCCGCACTGCCACAGATGAACATCACACAAGTAGGGTATAGCACCAGTTGAATGTAACTCGGTTCTACCCAATAAATGGTTGTCTGATACTTCACATTTACACAGTGAAGAATTTAAATGGTGTACTATCATGAAGGGACTGTAGCTGGGCTTAAGTGTAAGAAATACTTTCATTAAGAAAAAATATAGGTGTGCCCAGAGAAATCTCCATGTGGTGTCCTCATCCCAATTTCTGGAAAGGTATTGTGGCATTCAAGACGATTCCATGGAGGGAAACAGAAATAATTAAAGGTTTGAAAAAAATCTTTAAGAAAAAGAAAACGTTGAGGAGGCAAATGTTTATCAAGCTGGTGCTATA